>BCKL01000001.1:27549-277905 GCA_001600635.1 Leucosporidium creatinivorum | reverse complement strand
CCTGGAGCCGTCGCCACCCACGTCGGAGAGATCGCGCTCGAGATGCCCTCGGGAAGGATCCTTCGCCTCGGGACGTGCTTCTTTGTTCCCTCCCTCGCCATCACGCTCATCTCGACCAACGCTCTCGCCGAGACCGTCGGCTTCAAGGTCACCATCAACTCGGGCGGAGCGAAGATCCAGGACAAGTCGGGCGCTCTCGTCACCTCGGCTTCCCTCCGCAACGGCCTCCTCCACCTCGACTGCAGTTCCTGTACGTCTCRCCCCTCGGGGTTTGTCGCCGCTCCTTCGTCGAAGGTAGATGGGCTGACAGCACATCGACGCCTGTGCCACCGATCTCTCTCTGCTATTCAGGAGCTTGTGAAGTCGGGCGCCGTCTCGGGCCTTGATGTAGCAGTGACTGATAACAGTGTAGATGAAGTGAAAAAGTGCGAGGCGTGTGTTCAAGCRAAAGCTACACAGTKGCCGTTTCCCCCCTCCCCTTCCCTCGCGTCCGACATCCTCGAGCTCGTCTACTCACTCGGATCTCCTCGACTTCGGCACTCGCACCTTTGGAGGAGCACGCTACGCCATGACGATCACTTACGACGCGAGTCGCCTCCTCGAGGTCAGGCTCCTCAAGAACAAGAGCGACGCCTTCGCCGAGTTCAAGTCCTGGCTCGCCTCCGCCGAACGCTCCACCGGCAAGAARCTCATCGCCTTCCGTACGGACAACGGCGGCGAGTACCTYTCCAAGGAGTTCATCGCCTACCTCGACGAGCGCGGGATYARSCACGAGCTCACCATTCCCTACACACCTCGCAACAACGCGCGCGCAGAGCGCATCAACCGCACTCTCGCAGAGTCGGTTCGCGCCCTCCTCTTCCAGTCGGGGATGGGCAAGCAGTGGTGGGGAGAGGCGCTCAAGTACACCCTGCACGTCTACAACCGCACCGGCCACACCGCGCTCAAGGGCAAGACTCCCATCTTCCGCTGGAGCGGCAAGACACCTTCTCTCGCCCACATCCGCACCTTCGGCATTCGCGCTCGCGTCTACAAGCCGAAGGAGCTCCGCACCAAGCTCGACCCGATCACCGTCGATTGCATCCTCCTCGGCTTCGAGTCCAAGGACGGCTTCTACCGCATCTGGGACGAGTCCAAGTCGCCAACCAAGGGAATCATCCGAGCAAGGAGCGTCTACTTCAACGAGGACGAGTTCCCTCTCAAGCAGGACAACGTTCGCGGTGATGGGAATCTTTYGAGACCCTCACCGCCGTCYGTACGTCYTGGCGAGAGCACTGAGTACGAGACGACTTTGACGCTGCTGACGCCCCTTCGCGCGACCACTTCTTCTCCCGAGCGCTCGTCTTCTCCTCAAGCCTCGGCAGAGCAGCAGCAGCAGGATACATCTTCTTCGTCGTCGTCCTCGTCCTCATCGTCGTCCTCGTCGTCCTCGGGCTCAGCATCGGACATCTCGCACTCGGGAGCAGCTCCAGGACGCATCCTCCACCGAGATTCGACGGCTTCGCTTCGCGGGAACTTGCCTTCACCCTCGCAGGAGGACTCGGACGCGCTTGGAACCGTTGGATCGCCCGCCGCATCGAGCAACCAAGATGGGAGCGAATTTGACTTCCTCGAGCCAACGAACGCCGAGGCGGGAACCGTCAACGACCCCAACATCCCTCGTGGCTCGTTCCAGGAGGAGGGCTCGGACGATTCACAAGATCCTCTCGAGATGACCGGCTTCCTCGCCGCCCTCAACAGCGCCTTCGCCRGCTYGGCTCAGGACGAATTCACGCTCCCGACCAAGGCTCCCAAGTCGTTCAAGAAGGCGCTCGAGTCCGAGGATGCAGAAGCGTGGACTGCCAAGGCGTTCGAGGAGTTCGACTCGCTCCGAGACGAGTACAAGGTCTACGACTAMGTCGAGCGCGGCAGCCTCCCACGCAACGCCAAGATCCTCCGCTCCAAGCTCGTCCTCACGTACAAGTACAACGCCAAGGGAGTCATCATCGACAAGAAGGTCCGCATGGTTGCCATGGGCAACACTCAGCGCGAGCAGCTCGACTTCAAGGAGACCTTCTCGCCGACGCTCAAGTTCACGTCACTTCGCTCCCTCATCGCCCACTTCGTCGAGCACGACTACATTGTTGAGCAAACGGACATCAACAAGGCGTACCTTCATGGCGAGCTCAAGGAGGACCACCTCTACATGACCATCCCCGACGAGTTYGTCAAGTTGCGTCCTTCGCTCGCCGGCAAGCTCCTGCACCTCAAGAAGTCGCTCTACGGCCTTCGCCAAGCAGGACGCTGCTGGAACACCAAGTACGACTCGATCCTCCGCAGCGTCGGCTACACTCCTCTCGTCGCCGACCCCTGCATCTACGTCAAGAAGAACGTCGTCGAGGGCGTCAACCGCTTCCATGTCATGGCCATCTATGTCGACGACAACGTGCATGGATTGGTCGACAAGGAGGAGATCAAGCGGCAGAAGGCGGCGCTCAAGGTCGCCCTTGGCATCAAGGAGCGAGGATCACCTCAGGTGCTGCTCGGCATCCAGTTCCGTCGCGGCAAGGAGGGAGAGTGGCATCTCTCGTAGGGCAAATACGTTTGCACAACGGTCGACAAGTACCTTCCTGGAGAGCCAGTTCGACCCGTCTACACGCCCATGCCCGCCAACCTCAACCTCCCTCCCGTCGACGCACTCTGCACGCCCGAGCGCAAGAAAGCCTACCTCTCCCTCATCGGCTCCATGCTCTACGTCTTGGGAGCGACTCGCCCAGACGTCACCTTCGCTGTCAACCTCCTCGCCCGCTACAGCGCAGGCCCGAGGGAGGAGCACTTTAACGCCGCTCGTCACGTCCTCCGCTACCTTCGCACGACACCAGACCTCGGCCTCCTCTACCGTCGCGGGAGCTCGGGAGGATCGCCGCAGGGATTTGTCAAGGTCATGTCGCCGCGCGATGGATTCGAGCGCATCGAGGGCTTCGCCGACGCGGCGTGGGGCGACGACGTTGTGTCGAGGYGCTCGACTCTCGGCTACGTCTTCAGGCAAGGCGGAGCAGCAACGTCATGGTCGAGCAAGCAGCATCGAGGCGTCGCCATGTCCACCGTCGAGGCCGAGCTCGCTGCTCTCAGCGAGGGAGGGAATGAATGAATGAATGAATGAATGAATCTATCTCGTTTAAAGACCTGCAAGCTACCAAGGCTTATGTAGTCTATCAGAAAAGAATCTGAACCAAAAGGGAACCGGAGAAGCCATGCGCCGAAGCGCTTGTAGTGTAAATAATAGTGTGGGGGGAAAGTGATGTGGTGAGGATGGTCCCTCTGTCGGCGCTCCCGCCCGTCCAAGTCCCTCCGCCCCTCCATTGACCTGACCTCCTTCCTTGTCCACCTCCGCTGCTTGAAAAATCCGATCCCACCCACCAACCTATCCGGCCTAGCCCTCCCCTAGCCCTCCTACTCTCCTCCAGCTCTCCCCTCCCACTCCTCCCACCTCTCCCACCTCCGCTCCTCCAACTCCCTCTCTCGCCTACTCCTCCTCCTCGTCATCTCTGTCTGCACCCTCCTCTTCCTGCAACTCGATCAACCTCATCGCATCCATCCGAGCGCGCCTGCGCTGTTCCAACGCCGAGAGAGAAGGCGAAGGAGAGGGAGAGGGCGGCTTGGGAATCGTGAAGTACCGCGGGAAGCGGTCGGTTGCTGTGATGTAGCGGAGGGTGGCGGGAATGCAGAGGGGGTTGGAGAGGAGGGAACAGAGGTCGAAACCGTTGTCTCCGATGTTGTGTTGGAGCTGTTGACGGGCTCGGCAATGGAGAGGGCAGGCGAGGAGGAAATGGTGCCGCGTTTCGAGCTTGCCGCAATCGCATAGGCCCGTTGAGTGGACGCCAATGGTGCGTAGAGATGCGTTGAGGTGCGAGCGACCGGTCCGAAGCTGGGTGAGGAGCGAGGAGTGAGGCCGAGGTAGGCCGATGTGAAGGCGGGCGACTCGAGGACCGTGGGGAGCGCGGTCAATGAGGCAAAGGGCAGCGCCAGTGGGAGCAGAGGCCCACTGTTCTGCCCATCCCTGCATCACCTGGGCTTTGTGAGCCGCTTGGAGCCCTGTCGTCGCCTTCCTCAGCCCCTCGGACCCCCAGCACGACTTAGCAAAAATCGGCTCGGCTCCCTCCTCCTTCTCCCTCCTGCTGCTCGTCTCACTCGTCTCCCGCGCCTCGGCCAAGCGACCGCTAGGTGCAATGGCCTTCCATCCAACTCCCTCTGCTCTCCTACACCTTTCTGTGAGCTCCTCCACCTGCTCCTCCGCCTTCGCTCCCGCCTTCACCTCCACGTCGGCTAACTCATTTCCCTCGACGTCTCGGTGACCAGGGACCCACTGGAACTCGACGCGAGTGTTGGGCAACATCTTCACATCTTCTGTAGGTCCTGGTACACCTGGCGGTTGGCGAGGCGGATGAATTGACCCAAGGACTTGGCTCCTCCGCAGGGCGAACCGATGGCGGCTTGCTTATCGACGAGGATAATGATGCGACGAGGGAGGGACGGGCGGGGGTTCGGTAGGATGGGGATAGAGGTGAGTGCGAGGTGGATGCCGATGAGTTCGGCGGCGTAGACGGTCTGGTGCTGACCGAGTCCTGTCCCCATCGTGACCCACTCCCGCTCCTCTCCTGCTCCTTCTCCGACGCTCCTCTCTTCCACCTCTCGCTCACCCACATCGACTCCTCCTCCCCCTCGCTTGCCACCTTTCCTGCTCCCTTCCTTCTCCTTGCCGTCGCCTTCTCGCTCTCCCTCTCCTTCTCTCCCTCGCTCCCCCTCTCTCAACGCCATTCTGACCGCCAATCCTGCACCTGATCGGCCATCCATCAATGAACCATCGCTGTACATTGCCACATCGTCCGGTCCCATCTCCTTTAGTAGCTTAAGGTGAGCTTCTAATGCTTTCTCTTTCGAGTCGGCGATGGAGGTGGGAGGCGAGAGATGGTCCCATGGTGGAATGGGGAACGGCTGGATCGTCTCGACGATGAGAGAGGGAGGGAGGAGGGGGAAAGAGTGGAGGAGGAGGTGGAGAGGCGAGGTGTGCCGACTTGGAAGCGCCGAGCGAGCTGAGGTGGCTTGGAGGTAGAGAGGATGGGAAGGTGGGTGGGAGATGGTACGGAGGGCAACCTTGAGGGACCGATGCTGGAGGCAAAGGCGGACAGGGAGGATGTTGGACTCGACTTCGAGCGCCGAGAGCGCCGCTGCCTTGAACCCTCCGCTGACCATCTTAACCGCCACCCTCTGCAGTCTCTCCAACTTCTCACCATCATCACCGTCCCCTCCGGCTTGAACCACAGAGTGGAAGCATAATCCGACTTCGTATTGACGCAGGCGCCGACCAAGGTGCGTAGGAGATGGGGAGCGATGCCCTTCGCCGCCTTGGCTAACGTTGCGATTCCTCCTAAAGCGACGAGGCCTTTCTCGACGACCGAAGCGACGTGGCGTTTGAAGGTGAGCTTCCTGTCGAGTTCAACGCCAAGGAGGGTCATCGACTCGGCGAAGGGGATGGGGACATCGCCGAGGAGGACGGAGGGGACAGCGGAGGCTGGAGGAGGGTTCCGACGAGTGGAGAAGATGATGGCGGTCGATTTTGACGCCTCGAATTCCGACTCGTGGGACTCGGCCCAAGCTGGAAGGCGGGCGAGGAGGAGGTTGGCCTGAGCGATTGCTGACACCTCGTCCTTTCCCCATGTCCATAGAGTCGTATCGTCGATCCAGCCCATCGAGTTGGAAGAGTCGGATCGGAGGAGCTCATAGACGTTGGCGATGTAGAAGACGTATAGGATGGGGGATAGAGGTGAGCCTTGGGGAATGCCACAGTCGGCGGGGAGCTGACCCGTCCTAATCCCATCCAGCATCATTGACACTGTCCTCTCACTCATAAACAACTCTATCCACCTCACCATCTCCTCTGGTACGTTCCTCTTCCTCATGTTCTCGAAGAGCCGCGCCTTGACCACGCTCGGGAAGGCTCCCTTGATGTCGAGCGCGACTGCGACGACGACGTTCCTCCGACGCCACAGACCCTTGATCTCGTTGACTAGGTAATGCAGTGCATCCTC
Organism: Leucosporidium creatinivorum; assembly: GCA_001600635.1. Classification (NCBI taxonomy): domain Eukaryota; kingdom Fungi; phylum Basidiomycota; class Microbotryomycetes; order Leucosporidiales; family Leucosporidiaceae; genus Leucosporidium; species Leucosporidium creatinivorum. The sequence continues at coordinate 271,837 of BCKL01000001.1, read as the reverse complement.
AGTTGACCGACCTGGCCGACCTCCGAATGCCTCCTTCGGCAGCATCCCCTCCGCTTCGGCGATCCAACTCAATCGCCGCTCCATGACCTTCTCCAAGCCTCGAGCGAGCGTGGGCTCAAACGAGATCAGCCGGTAAGCCTTGGGGAGCGAGTAGTCGGGCTTTTTCGGCTTCTTGAGGACGAGGCCGAGGGCGTGCTTGAACACGAGAGGGAGGAAGCCGAGGCTGACACTTGCGCGGTACTGGTCGGAAATTTGGTGACTGGCGACGGGCCAGAGGTGTTGGAGGATGAGGAAAGGGATGCCATCGTGGCCAACGGCGCCATTGGGGCGCGAGGAGAAGATGGCGGAGCGACATTCTTCGTCAGTGAGTTCTTGCCATTTGGTCGACGCGCTGGGCGGGGGAGGAGGGGGCTGAGGCGGAGAGGCAGGTGGGAGGGACGAAGAGGCTGACTCCTCCGCATCCTGCAGGTCGTCTTCCTCCTCCTAGGACTCGCCTTCGTCGGACTTGGCGTTGGATTCGGCATTGTCGGAGTCGAAGGACTGGTCGGCGAGGTCGACGGAGCGGTTGGGAAGGAAGTCGTGGGCGCGAGGGTTGAGGAGAGAGGTGTTTTTGTAGCTGGGATGATATTGGAAGTCGTCCTCTTCGACCTCGGGAGTCGGCGAATGCAACGAGTCGTCCTTCGGCGAGGGGTGGCCTAGGGAGGGGAAACCGGCTCGCTTGTGCGGCGTGTTTGTTGTGGAAAGGCGCCTCTAGCAGGTACATTAAAATGTTGACTTACTTGCTGGCGCCCCTCTGGCGTTGTAGGTCGGCTGCTGCTGACCTCTGCTCTTGACGAGGCTCGACCTGCCTCCTCCCTCTCTCCCTCCTCCCACATCTCGCTCGTTTTGTCTCAACATGCCGCTCCGTCTTGGCCACTCCTACTACTCTCCTGCACCTCCTGCACCTCACTACATCTCTCCCCTCCCTCTCCCTCCCGCTCCCCCAACTTGAGCGCCTCAAAAACTTGCGTTCCCTCACCTGCCTCTCCTCCAACCTCTCCTCCAACCTCTCCTCGTCTCGCGCGCTCAGGGAGGAGTACAGTCTTGAGAAAGTCCATCTTCTCGTTCCAGGAGAGTGCGTAGGATCAGTCTCCTCGCTGGAGCGGCGGAGGAGGGGCGGAGGAGTCGACACCCGTGGCGAGGCGGGCGGAGGGCCAGAGGTTGCGCTCGTCGACGTTGGAGAGGAAGTTGTGCCAGTACTGACGCTGTGCTCGGCGGATAGCAGCCGTCTTGCGCTTCCTGGCGAAGCTAGCGACCTTCCTCGCCATAAGATCCAGAGGTCGACCGTCTGCGTGCGCCTGCTCCCTTCTCGCCTTGTTGACGATCACCGCTAACTCCTCGTTCCACCAGGGCAATGCCTTCAAGGACGGCCGAGAGACGGGTACCGCTGCTTTGACTGAGGCGGAGCAAGGGAGGCTCTCGCCATCCGCAACATCATTGCGGAGCTCAGCTTCCCCCTCGACCAGCCCATCAAGATCCTCGGCGACAATACTGGAGCCATCACCTGCGCTCGCAACCCCAAGCACGCTCGACGCAGCAAGCACATGGACATTCGCGACATGTTCGTGCGTCGTGCGGTTTGCCAAGGACAGGTTGACATCGCCTACACGCCGACAGCGGAGCAGGTCGCCGACACCTTCACCAAAGCGCTTCCTCGACCGGCGTTCGAGAAGCACCAAGCTGCGCTCGGACTCGCTAATCCCCCCAGTGGGATTACGGGGGAGTGTTGAGACGGCCGACTACTACCTCATGATTGGCATCTACCACGAGTTCTACCRCGAGATCACCATCATCATCTACCTCATCGCCTACCTCATCATGTACACCATCAGGACGTCTACCTCGAGTTCATCTCCCATCGGTTTGATTCCTCTTCGGCGCGCCTTCAAGTGTCGGCCCTCTCTCCTCGACTTTCGCTCGTCCCTCTCGGCCAGGTACTCGCTCAAGAGGGTTTACTCCCACTGAGTATCATCTAGGAGGAGTATGGAGTGATTTGGTGGAAGTGAGGGAGGCGAGTCTTTGGGGGTTAAGACCCGAGGCCGGGCACTCACCTGGGTCTCTCTTCAGCTAGTCTGAAGCAGTCGACCTCAGAGCAGTCGACCTCAGGTGAGTTTGAGTAGTTGTAGCATGTCTGTAAGGAGCTAGTCTGAAGCAGTCAACCTCAGGCTCTGATATGTTCTGAGGTGTGTAGGGGACCGAGAACTGGTGCTTGATGCCCGCTTCGTCAGTGAAGGCCTTGAACGCCTTGGAGATGTACTCGCCGCCGTTGTTGGTGCGGGGCGTCTTGATCTTGCGCCCGAGTTCGTTCTCTACAGCCGCCTTGTAGTGCTTGAAGGCGGCGAGGGTCTCCGACTTGTAGCGGAGGATGTAGGCGTCGACCTTGCGCGAGTGGTCGTTGAGGAAGATGACGGCGTAGAGCTTGCCGCTGAGGGAGGGAGCCTCAAAGCTGATAAGATCGGAGGCGATAAGATCGAGAGGGCGCTTCACGTGGGAGGAGGATGGAGGATGCGGGAAAGCAACCGCTTTCGCGGGAATGCAGACCCTACAGATTTTCACTTCTTTGCTATTGGTACTAGCTGCAGTAATCGTCATGCCTCGAACTGAGTCAGACGTCGCGAGCTTCTGACACGAACGCGTAGAGAGGTGGGCCATCCGATGATGCCAGGTCAGCTCGTCCACCCCAGCGACAAGACCGACCGAGGGGGGACAGGACACACTCGAGAGGAAAGAGGTCGAAGCGAAAGGGTCGGCGAACTCGAGGAGGTTGTCCGACGTGAGCTTGACGCGAGCGATGACCTTGCCGTTCTTGTCCTTGAGGAGGGCGCCGAACTGGTCGACGAGGACGGTGAAGCCGACGCGGTGGTCGGTGAGCGCGTGAGTCGCAATAAGAGTGTTCTTGAGCGACTTGACGACGAGGACGGGCAAGATGATGAGGCGGCCCGACTTGAGCTCGAGGGCGAGGTCTCCCTTCTTGTGCGCAACCGCTCCGGGCGCTACACCATGGATTGTGATCGGCCTGATCTCCTTGACGTTGGTGAGCAACTCCTCTGCTCCCGTCATCGAGATGGAGGCGCCGGTGTCGAGGATGATCTTGTTGACCGAAGCCGCAAAGGCGCCGACCGGCGAGGCGATGGTGGCGGTGTAGTTGTGGTGCTCAAAGATGGTAGCGGTAGGGAGCTCGTCGTTGAGCAAAGTGTTGTACCCTCCAGCCGAGGGCGTCGAGGTCGTGTCGGTCCACGCGCCGACGTTCGCCGAAGCCGTCTCGGTGTCGGCCTTGGGCTTGCGACTCGTCTTGCGCTCGGCGCGCCACTTGGGGGCCTTGGGATCCTTGCAGTCCTTTGACCAGTGGAAGCCCTTGTGGCAGCAGGGTCACCCGGTCGTCGGAGGCTGGGAGTAGAAGCCGGATCCCTTGCCGCCCTTCTTGGTCGAGGCCTGGTACGCCGACTTGGCCGACTCGTTGCTGGCCGTGATCTTGTGACAAGCGTACTCGAAGATGGCCTCGGTGGAAGGGATGATGGAGGCGGCCGAGACTTGACGCGAGTCGACTTCGCTCATAGCGCGACCGAGGGCGAGGAGGAGCTCCTTCATCGAGTCGAATCCCGCTCCGTTGAGGGCGTCGAGGAGGAAGGAGGAGAAGAAGGTCTTGACGGTGGCTCCGCGCGAGATGATGGACTGCTTGAGGATGTTGTGCGGAAGTTGTCGAATGCGTCTTGCAAAGGAGGGTCGCCTTGGGGGTGCAGATCCTTGAGCTTGTGCAGCGCGTCGAGGAGGGTGGAGGTGTCTCCGCCGACGCAGGCTTCCTGTAGCACTGCCCAGACGATGGCGACGGTCTTCTTGCCCGAGGGAACGACTTGAGCGACCTTGGTCGAGATCGAGTTGAGGATGAGGCCGACCGCCCAGACCTGCTTGGCTCTCCAGTCCTCGTGCTTGTTCGTACCAGTAGTCGGTTCGTTCTTGACGTCGAAGAGCTTGTGCGCCTCGAGCTTGATGAGGTTGCGGATCTGTGTCTCCCACTCGGGGAAGTTGGCTCGACCCTGGAGATGGTACTTGATGTCCAGAGGCTTGATCGAGGAGGGGGACCACCAGGGACACCAGGACAATGTACCTGAGTAGTTGCTAGGATGAGGGAGCTCTCCGAAAGGCGAGCGACGACAAGGAGAGCCTCCGCGACCTTGCTGAGACGCGTCTGGCGGGGGCGATCTCAACCGACGCTCCGTCGGGTCCTGGAAGTTGGCTTCGCCCCAGGGGGCGTTGTCTGAGGCCATCTGGATGAGAGGGTGCAGCGAGCGAGCGAGTTGTAGGCAAGTAGCGGCAGCGAGAGCTGGATCGAGTTGCACTTGTTTTGATTGGCTGGACTCACAGCAGTCGCTTGTAGCTCATTAAGGGCTCCTGGGCTGTCGCTAAGGCTGCAGGAGACTCTCTCAGATGAAGTTCTATTGCAGCAGAAAGAGAGACTACAAATGCTCACCTGCAGGAGACTCTCTCAGATGAAGTTAGAGAGAGACCCCCTGCAGAGGCAGCCCGCCGCTCCTAAATCCACTCAGAGATAGGGGTCTTGAGCTGAGTGAGAGTAGGAGCCGGGGAAACCCAATACCACCATCAATGCCATGCATACCCATCCACCACTCCAGCCATGGGGCTGTCTCCCTCGAGACTAGCCCATCCGATGGGAGTCGGTCACCGCCGACTCCCTGAAGCGCGCCAAACGGTCCAGCCGGTCGGCGCTCAATTCCTGAGCAGGGGAAGAGTCGTCCTGACGATAGGATGATGATGATAAAGAGGAAAGTCGATGCAAAGGAGGAGGAGGAAGGCAAAGCGAGGAAGGCGAAGCGAGCGAAGGAAGTCCGAGTTGTAGGAGGAGGAGGAGGGAGGTCGCTGAGCTGTAGCGAGGTAGCTACTGCTCGGATGGCGTAGTCGCAACATTGTCGACGGGTGTAGTGCAAGCAGCCGATCCTTCTCCAACGGTGGTGTTCATCTCAATGTTTGACTCGACGATGAGCGAGTCGGCAATAGGAGTGGTGATGGGCGAAGGGATGGGCATGGGAGCAGGCGTGACTGAGTGGTTGACCGACGTAGTGCTGGTGAAGTTGATAGGTAGAGCGAGGTCCTCCTCCCTTGGCTCGTCGACGAGGGGGTTGTAGGCGAAGTTGGGCGAAGTCGGCGTAAAGGCAGGCGACGAGGCCCGACCCACCACACCTTGCCTACTTCTCGACGTAAAGAGCTGCGTGCGGTGGAGTAGAGTGGGCAGGAGAGGAGGAAGTGTTGGCGCGTCTCCCTCCCGCCGCACTCTGCTCAAGGTGACGCAGTGATGCTTTAGGTGTCGAGGGAACAGCAAGGACAATGGACAGATGGTCATTGAGCCACACTTGCAGCAAGAAGCCTCTTTGTTGTTCTTTCCAACGTTGAGTACCTTGCAGAGACATGGGAAGCATTGTCATGGAGTCATCAGCTGTGCAAGGGTCCCTTCATCTTGTCAACCCGCATCAGAAGCAACACTTTGTCTAGCTAATATCTTTCCCAAGGTGACACAGTGATGTTTTAGGTGTCGAGGGAACAGCAAGGACAATGGACAGATGGTCATTGAGCCACACTTGCAGCAAGAAGCCTCTCCGTCGCTCTTTCCAACGTTGAGTACCTTGTAGAGACATGGGAAGCGTTGTCATGGAGTCATTGGCTGTGCAATGGTCGCTTCATCTTTGTACTTATACTAGGCTGAGAACCCTCAGACTGAGCTGAGGACAACCTAGGGAGCGCCCGCCCCCTGGGACTTAAGTCCCACTCCGCCTAAGTCCCCGATAGGAGTCTCATTCCCAAACTCCACCAAACTTCACCAAACTCCACCAAACTTCACCAAACTCCACCAAACTTCTCCCAGTGATCCCCCGGTGAGGATCACTACTCTTCCGATGATCTGGACGTCCAGGAGAGGTCGAGGAAGCAAAGGTCAAGGAGGGCGAGAGCCCGACGCCGAGGAAGGCTTTGTATGTGCAAGCCTGAGGTTGACTGCTTCAGACTAGCTCCTTACAGACATGCTACAACTACTCAAACTCACCTGAGGTTGACTGCTTCAGACTAGCTGAAGAGAGACCCAGGTGAGCGCCCGGCCTCGGGTCTTAACCCCAAAGACTCGCTTCCCTCACTTCAAACAAATCACTCCGCACTCCTCCTAGATGATGTCCAGTGGGAGTCAACCCTCTTGAGCAAGTACCTGGCCAAGAGGGACGAGCAAAAGTTGAGGAGAGAGGGCCAACACTTGAAGGCGCGCCGAAGAGGAATTGAACCGATGGGAGATGAACTCGAGGAAGACGTCCTGATGGTGTGTACATGATGAGGTAGATGGTGAGGTAGATGATGATGATGAACTTGTGGTAGAACTTGTGGTAGATGCCAATCATGAGGTACTAGTCGGCCGTCTCAACATTGTAGTGGTACATGAGGTCAAGGTAGACGATGAGGGTAGATGATGAGGTACATGATGATGTGGTACATGACAATGGCGGCGTTCTAGAGCCCCTGCTCGATACCCTCCCGTAATCCCATGGGGGATTGACGATGCCGAGCGAGGTTCGGTGACGCTCGAAAGCGGGACAAGCGAGGGGCTTGGTGAGAGCGTCGGCGACCTGGTCCTGGGTGCTGATCTACTCGATGGCGACCACCTTGTTTTGAGCTGCCTTGCAAATCCAGAGGTTCTTGATCTCCATGTGCTTCTGCCTTGTGCTGTTCTTGGCGTTGCAAGCTGCCGAGTTGGCTCCCGTGTTGTCGCCGAAGATGACAATCAGTTCCTTGTGAGGATGCCCAAGTTCTGACTTGAGCTTCTGGATGAGCTTGGCCTTGTGTGCTCCTTCGGTGAGGGCATTGAGCTCGGACTCGCATGACGAGAGAGAAGGCATCTTGGTCTGCTTGCTTGCCCATGATGTAGCCGCGCCTGCTTGGAGGCAGACGTAGGAAATCGTCGAGCGGTGCGTCTTTTGATCGTCTGCCCATCCTGCGTCGGTGAATCCGACGACTCCGCTCTTGGCGCTCCTCAACGGTGACCTTGTTTGTCTGGATGTAGCCCGTCGCGTCTCCTCCTCCCTGCTTGAGCTGGCGGTAGAGTAGCCCGAGGTCGAGAGTCGAATAGATATAGCGGAGGACTTGGCAAGCTGCGTCAAAATGCGCCCCAGTTGGTCCTCTGCTGAAGCGTGCAAAGAAGTTGACATGGAAGGCGATCTCGGGGCGGGTTCCTCCAGAGATGTAGAGTAGCAAGCTGATGATGGAGAGGTACTGCTTCCTAGTCTCGGGCGTGCACTGCTTGTCAACGTCTGGCAGGGAGGTGAGGATGCTCGGATGGAACGGCGTGTAGGTGGCGTGATGCGGCTCGTCTCCGATGAACTTCTTGGTGGTCTTGCGGATGTAATTGCCCTGCAAGAGGTGCCATGAGCCATCCTTGCCGTGGCAAAACTGGATGCTGAGTAGGAACTTGGGCTTTCCTCGCTGTTTGAGGCCAAGCTTGACGTTGAGGACCTTCTTCTGCCTGTCAATCTCCTTCCGCGTAGCCGAGACGTGGATGTTGTTGTTGACGTAGATGGCAAGGATGTGGTAGACTCGGCAACCGTTGAGCATCTCGGACTTGACGTAGACGCATCCGTTGCTGACGTTGGGCGTGTAGCCAAGGTTCTCGCGGATGTTGGTGTCGTAGGTCTTGTTCCAGATGTTGTCGGCTTGAGGGAGACCGTAGAGGGCCTTGTTTGAGATGAAGGATCTTGCCCTTGAGCTCGGGGTGGCCTGGACGATTCCGTCGGGGATGAGCATGAAGAGGTGGTCGGCGTTGAGCTTGCCATGAAGGTACGCCTTGTTGATGTTGGTCTGCTCAACAATGAGGTCCTCCTGAGCGACGAGAGCGAAGATGGAGCGCATTGCGGGAGCTTGAAGCGTCGGGAGGAAGGTCTGGTGGAAGTTGACTCCCTCACGCTGGTTGTTCCCTATGGCGACGAGACGGGCCTTGAAGTGCAGTGTTGATGATGATGATGATGATGATGAGTAGCTTCTCAATGGTCCCTCAGTAGACACCCAGGTCACCCACCACACTATTAGAGTATCTGCACCCTTCCAGGCCTGAGCCACCCCTCCTCCTTCCCCTCTCCGCTTTGTCTACTCTTATAGGTGGTCTCAATGGGCAAAAGCTTGACATAGACTGAAACACAATAAACTAAACTAAACTAAACGAGACGGGCCTTGTGCTCCTTGATCTCTCTGTCCGAGTCGCGCTTGGTCATGTAGACAAACATGGAGGGGATGACCTTGGCGTTGGGAGGGAGTGAAAAGCGGTCGACCATGTCGTAGACGTCATAGTCGTCCTTGAGCGACTTGAGCTCCCTCATCAAGCTGTCTGTCGCAAAGGCTGCAGGAGACTCTCTCAGATGAAGTTCTAATGCAGCAGAAAGAGAGACTACAAATGCTCACCTGCAGGAGACTCTCTCAGATGAAGTTAGAGAGAGACCCCCTGCAGAGGCAGCCCACCGCTCCTAAATCCACTCAGAGATAGGGGTCTTGAGCTGAGTGAGAGTAGGAGGCAGGAAAACCCAATACCACCATCAATGCCATGCATACCCATCCACCAATCCAGCCATGGGGCTGTCTCCCCCGAGGCTAGCCCATCCGAGGGGAGTTGGTCACTGCCGACTCCCTGAAGCGCGCCGAATGGTCCAGCCGGTTGGCGCTCAATTCCTGAGCAGGGGAAGAGTCGTCCTGACGATAGGATGATGATGATAAAGAGGAAAGTTGATGCAAAGGAGGGGGAGGAAAGCAAAGCGAGGAAGGCGAAGCGAGCGAAGGGAGTTTGAGTAGTAGGAGGAGGAGGAGGGAGGTCGCTGAGCTGTAGCGAGGTAGCTACTGCTCGCATGGCGTAGTTGCAACACTTACAGCTCTCCACCTCAAGCAGTCGGTCTACGGTCTACCTCAGTTGGGAAGGATCTGGCGCAAGACTTACAACGGCACCATCAAGAAGAACCTTGGCTACAAGTCCATAGCGCCCAACTCCTGCGTCTATGTGCACACCAAGAAGCTTGGCAACAAAATTGTGCACCACCTTATGGCCGTCTATGTTGATGACAATCTGCATGCATCTCTCCTCCAGAGTGAGATTGACTGTCAGAAGTCTTTCCTCACCGCCAGGTTCGGACTCAAGCTGGCGTCTAGCCCAAGATGATCCTTGTAATTTGAACCAGGAAGCTTACAGACGGATCGTGGCAGCTAAATTACGGCAGTCTGAAGTATTTTACTATTGCTGTGAGATTGCTGTATGCTATGGCTTACCCACCCGGCTCTTCTTTCCTGTCCACTGCACCCTCCCAGAGGTGTCCTTAGGGCTGCTCATCTTCCTCATCTCCTCTTCTGCTCTTTTTCTCTTCTTCATCTGTATCCTCTTTACCTCTCTGGGAGACCGGTAGCGCCATCCCTGGAGTATCTCAAGCCCAGGCAGGAGCTGAGTAGGAGAAAGCCGTGCACGTTTGGGGTGGTGCCGGGTTGGAAAGGGGGACGAGCTATGCAGCGTGGGGAGAAGTGGCAAACGGAGAGGGGGGCAAAGAGTAGGTGGAGCTAGAGGGTCTGGGTGTTGTCCAAGCTTTGCAGAAGAAGTGCTCTGGCCTGTGATTGGTGGGGAGCAAGAGGTGGATGCCGGGGAGTGGATGGCTTGCTGAGCCCGGGAAAGACATCCCTGGGGAGGGGTAAAGGAAGGGGAATGATTGAGAGAGTGCACCAATGTGGGCAGAATGAAGTGAGGTTGTGCAGGTGTCCCAGAAGGGTGGAGGTGGGGGAGCTCGTCACTAGGCTCTGGAGGAAGCGCCGGCTCACGACTTGGCGCACGTGTCAAGGACCGTGCTACACCCGTCAATAATGTAACTGTCTTCTTAGACCGCTGGCCCAAAAGGCTAGTAGAACAAGTGCCGACTTGTTCTCTTGACGGACTATTTGAACCCCAGAAGTGAAGGTGGAGGCTAGGCCTTCACAGCACGGATGATGATGGCAGGGTAGCTGGTGGTTGGAAAACGAGACTCCATTAGGGGGCTGGAAGGAAGGCAAGGGGGTGGAGGTGGTGGAGTCTTGGTGGAGTGTGATGGCTGGGGAGTGTTGCTGCTGGAGCCAATTGATGGTGAGGTGGCTGCATGGAAGGTCAACTCCTGCAACTCAAGCAATTCAAGTTGGTTCTGGCTCACTCGTCTTGCTGCAACATGTGGCAGCCTGGGACGTTAAGATCTTGACGTCTGGCCTTGCACGCTCAGCATAATCAACAGTTCAACAGCAAAAAGTCAGCAGGTTCACTGTCCAGACCATGGGACCTGGGCCAACACACCTGGGCAGACTTCTGTATGGGAGTAGGCTTCTGCACCCTTCCTTGCCATTTGATGGACACTGGTGCCCTACGCTGAGGTGCATGTAGCTCAAAGGCAGATGGATCCTGTAGTCCTTTAGGACAATGCCTGCTGAAATGATTGACTACAGAGGGGGAGTCTGCAGTGTGGTAGTCCTGACCTGAGCGTGCATGCTTGTAGTGGAAGGCTTCTGTTAATGGGACTACTTTTGCTCTGCTCATGGCTGAGAAGAGTTGGTGTGGGTGGAGGAGTGACAAGTAGGAAAGAGAGAGGCAATCCGCTGATTCTGAAGAGGCAGCCTTGAGCTTGGGCCACAAAATAAAGGCCGGGTGGGATATTCTCTCATCTGAATTGGCTGTGTGCTGTTATCCATTACAGAGCAGACTCTGAAAAGCTGAAGAATTGTTATACACATTTATCTTCAAGTCTTGTTTGGCCCACAAGAGAGGTGATCATTTGTGCAAGGCTCTAGATCTTGCAAGGCAGGGGGTGAATGAGGCAGAGGCTGTAGGGGTTTGGGAAGAACATAATTGTAGTAGAGACTGACGGGGAAGATTTGGTAGCCGGAGAGGTATCGCTCTCCTCAGTTCTAGCGAAGCACTAATACATAGCAGTGATACATAACTACTCACCTGTCGCTCTCCTCAGTTCTAGCGAAGCTGAAGAAGAGAGACAGTCCCTGCTCAGCGCGCATCTGACTTGACCGCGCCTGAGTGGATAGGGGTCCACCTCCACCTCACTCCCTGCGACGTGGAGTCGCATACTCCAATCCCTAAAGACCGTGCCCTCCTATCCCTACTCTCCCTGAGCTTCCACACGAGGAGCGAGTCCCTTGAGACTCGAGCCGAGCCGCCTAAGTCCGAGCCAGCGGAGGAAAGGCGAGGGAGAGGTGATGGAGGACGAAGCTGTTGAGGTAGTCAAGGTAGAGGCGATGGTAGATGCTGTAGTAGACAATACCGAAGACGAATGATGATGATGATGGCCAACATGAGCGAGGAGGATGCTGAGACGAGTGCGAAGTGAAAGGCGAAGCGAGTGATAGGCGAAGGGAAGTTGCGCTCAAGTAGGTAGGAGGAGTAGAGGGTCTTAAAAAGAGGTGGTCGCGGATGAGCTTGAAGAGCGCGGGGCTGCGGTTGAGGATGAGGAGGGTAAGAGAATGGTGATTTGGCTGAAGATGCTGGGTGCAGCTATTGCTAGCTGTTGGGCGGAAAGCCTGAAGGTGACTTCTCCGACCTCGACTGTCAGGCCTTTTGGCTCGGGTTCGGCGGGGTCTGCTGGATTGCAAAGGGGAGAGTGACCCAGGAGAGAGCATTAGTTGAAAGTTATAGGCTGTAGGCTTTGCTCCTCCTACCTCATACTTACAGCTCAACATCAGACCGGCTTCAGCAATGTGGAAGAGCCAGGAAAACTTGCACCTGATCATCACTGGTGGCCGTCCGTCGACTCGCGCACTGAGCTCGGTCCACCTTTCAGCCCTGGCTTGGTCGGTCTCTCGCTGCTTCTCTTGGTTGCAAGGGATGAGACCGAGTAGTCTACTGACACAGCTACTTACTAATGTTGAACTGCCTCGCCATCGCTTGTGATGACCAGCCAAATCCCCTTACTCCCTCTGCTCTTCCCAGCCAGTCCACTCCAGCAGCTCTCCAACACCCTTCAACACCACTCCAAATCCCTCGACATGCTCTTCTCCCTCTTTCTTGGTTCCGATTCTCACATCCAGCCACCGCTCAAACAGGTTCATCCGCTCCCCTCGGGCGAGTGCTGCCGGACCGAGCAGAGGAGGATACGGTGGGGGAGGGTGGATGTGCGTGGCTTCAAGAGTATGCAAAGACTCTATGAGAGCTGCCGAAGTCAAGGATGAGGAGCTTGTTGACGAAGGTGAGAGCTGTCGGCAAGAAGTAGTTCAGCGCCGAGCACGAGAGGGAGCCGGGGAATGCTAAGCTAGCCATGTGTGAGCGGTCTGAAGCGAAGTTCTCGAACAGTTCTTGAGCGGAGACGATGCGAAAACGGCTGGGCGTGCGCAAGAGGGGAGTCCGGCTCAGTTCGGTTAAGGGCAGAGCGTGACTGCTCACCTTCCCATCGAAGCCGGGAGGACGTCCAGAGCGAACAAGTCGGGTCAAAAGGTAATCTCTAGGTATTTTGTTTGCATGCAGCGAGGAGATTAGTGTCGAGCTGGGCGAAAACTGCGGGAGGAGAGCAGCGCCGAACACACCTTGCAGCTCTACCGGGCAGCCTAGCCTTGAATCCTGATCCCAGACCCAGCTCGTACCATCCTACTCTACCGTAACAGCGATCACATGATAGTCCCACACCACGTAGTGACCCTGATTCGCTCGTTCGGGCGGAGAGGCCTTTTGGTGGAACAGAAGGGCGGTCCGGTCGAGATTGGTGATGAAGAGGGCGCAGGATTGTCGCTGAGTGGTATTGAGAGACAGTAGAATGAGATGGACGTTCTCCTCGCACTAATAGGGCGTGTGCAGCGGTGAAGGCGAGGGGAGTGTCAGTGGGCGAGGCGCCGGTGACATGACAGGTGCATGGGCGACAGAGCAGCTGTAGCGCGGTACAGAATCAACGAGACCGAGTGCGAAAGAGCGAGGACCGAGGTCGAACGACGAGAGCTACAGGTACGGCTGAGGGCAAGGGCCGCTCGCTTTCACTTCGAGAGTTTCGCTCCCGCTACAAATCCGCACATCTCGCTGCTTCGACCTCCCTACAGCTCCTGACTAGTATCGAGCCTTCTACACGCTACAGCCCGGTTAATCCGCACTCGTTCAGCTACAACTTGCTCCCCGCCGCCCCCACTTCGTTTCGCCTTTGTTCTCGCTCGCCTTCTCTTAGCTTTGAAAGCCTGCGCATACGCCAGAGGCCCGCGGATCAGCATTAGTGAGTATACCTGTTGCTGCTCCACCGCACCCTCAATCAGCCTGCGCATTGTCATCGAGGCGTGGCCGGCGCGCAGGGGCCTTCGCGGCGCTTGGAGGAGGCGAAGGAGCTCACAGTTCCGCTACAGACTCTACGGATTAGCCGAGTAGTACAACAGTACTAAGCTCCTGCTCTTTCACCTGCAGGGATTGCCCTACTAGCCTGGAGTCTTCGCTCGGCGCACGCTCGTTCCGCCGGATCGCTTGTGCTGTCTGTAAGTCTCTGAGCTTGTTCAGCTGCACAGACCTCCGCTAACATACAAACTTCTGCAGCTACCTACCTACCTTTCTTGCCCCTCACCCCTCGACCCTCCCCACCGCCATGCCCATCGCCGGACCCCTCCTCGCCGACTCCTCCTCGAGCCCTCGACTCCCCTTCGACGTGTTGGAGCTCGTCCTTGAGGAGTCAGACAAGCTAGAAGACCCCACCAGGAAGGATGGCAGCGCCTGCTGCCTCGTCCACCCGGCGCTGCTCCCGGCCGCTCAGCGTCGGCTCTACAGCTCGCTTTCGGCGGCTTACTGGAGTAAGGCGCCGGCGGATGGCAACGAGGCGGAAGTTCCCGGAGTACAATCAAACGATGGACCCCTGCGATGCACTTTGGCCGACTCGACCCACCTTGGTCAGCATGCTCGGTCGATGCACCTCCGAGTTGACTTCACCGAGCATTACGGGATGGAGCACGCAACGGAGATGGAGCAGTCAATGGGGGAGATCATTGGAGCTTGTCCCAACGTCACAGAGCTTTCAATTGAGCAGCATGGCGAGAACGAAGCGCCGGACGACGTCGCAGCCATCGTGGCCCAGTCCAGCTGGGCCGGGCGCCTCCGCAGCTTACAGCTTGACTACACGGGAGAAGGAGCTGTCGAACTCCTCACCAAGGCGCAACAGCTCCGTAGCCTCACCCTTGACGGCTCGGGCTCCATTACCGACTTCTTCTTCCCGGACGCCGGCTTCTCCTTCGCCCTCAACCACCTCAGCCTCCAGCTCCAGTCCCCTCACATATTCCTCTCCCTCATCCGTAACTCGGTACACACCCTCACCTCCCTCAAGATCAACACTTGGGCGCTCAACTCCTGGGAAGCGCATCACGCTCTCTCGGCGATGAGCGCCCTCCGGACCCTCCACCTGTCCACCCTGGACATGGCCAACAACACTGAGATCCAAGCGCTAGCCATGGCAACCGGCCTCTTCCCCAACCTCCAGGACCTCACCCTCCACGCCCTCGACTCCGTCTCCCTCTCCGACCCTCCCCACCCTCTCCCTCCCTTCCTCCTCCCGAACCTGCCCGCCAGCCTCACCATCCTCGACATCTCGCACATCCCCGTTCACCCAGCCCTGATCGTCAGGATGTTCAACCACCAGGAGGCTACGATCCCGAGGAACTTGAGGGAGATTGTGTTTCCCAAGGCGGTGGAACGGGCTATTGAGGGAGAGGAGGGGGAGGAGAAGGTGTGGTGGGATACGGTGGTGGGGTGCTGTAAGGTGAATGGGGTGAAGGCTAGTGCGCCGAGGAGGTGAGGGATGGAATAGCTGCATGAGGCATGAGCGATGTGGCGAGCTCGGCGCGCGCCGAGAGATGAGAAGCTGGCTTTGCTCGCCTGTGCTCTGTCTCTCTCTCGCTCTCGTACCCTCAGCGAGTTCAGCAGTCTGTTGACGCATCAATTGCCTGGACCCTCCACTCAGAGATCCCACGCCTTCAGCACTTGAAGCCGCTCTCTCTCTCCCTCTCCCTCTCCCGCTCCTTCGCTCCCTCCCCATCCACTCCTCCCGCAGCTTCTACCGCCCATCCCCCCAACCCCCCACCTCCACGCCCATAATCTCCTCCCACGCCTCCGCCCCGGCATCCCTTGCTTTCCCCGGCAAAAGCGGTTGGACAGCAAGGAGCGACATGGCCGCTTGCAGTTGCTCGGCTTTGGGGCGGGGGCGGGGTCTTGCCTTCTCCTCTGTAGCTTTCTGCTGCTCCTCTTGGGGTGGTGGTGGTGGAGGGTCCGAGGGAGAGGCGGGGTCGGAGGCGGAGGTAGGAAGGGCAGGGGAGGTGAGAGACGAAGGCAAGGGAGGGAAGGTCGTCAATGTGTCGAGGAGCTCGCGGATGAGGGTCAGGGAGTGCAGGTAGGGGGTCGTTTGCAGTTGGAGTTCGTCGGCTGTGGGGGCGAGCGGAGGGATGGAGCGAGCGCGGTGAGGAGCGGAGGGGTATAGAGGGAAGGGACGGAGCAGGAGAGAGAGGAGAAGCGAAGAAGAGAAGGAGAAAGTGAAGGCGGAAGATAGCGTCAGCACTACATAGCTCAACCAATGCACGGCGGCTGGTAAGGGGCAGAAGCAAGAGAAACCGACGACTGACCGAACCGAGCCAAAGGCCAAGTCACCCACAGCGAGTCGCGGAAGGCGAACATGGTCCCTCGCGTTTTGGCCGCTTCAATGGTGAGCGCTTCTGCTCGGTCGGCGAGGAGGGACATGTTGGCGACGAGGTCGGTCTATTGGGTCGGGGTCAGCGCTCGGCGATGGGGGCGACGGGCAAGAACAGCGAGAGAAGGGACGTACGAGGGATGTGACTACAGCGGTGATGGTCGCTAGTTGCTCGCTGAGTCGTGCGGATTGTGCAAAGAGGTACCCTGCACGAACGGCAGAGGCTTGCGAGCCCTTCTTCTTGGCGGCAAAAGGGGAGTTGACGACTTTGAGGCCGTTCCTGTAGTACGGTAGAGCAGCAGTAGTCAGCTACAGTACCAGGAACACTTTTGCCTCGCGCGTAGACTCACTCGATATCACTCCACAGCTCAATGGCGGCCCTCGTCCTTGCCAGACAACCTCGAATGACCAACTCGTTCCACTCTTTGCGGCATTTCTTGTGGTCCAGGAGGATAGTCCTTAGTCGTTTATGGTAGGAAGTCTCAGAGGTGGAAGGGAGAGGGCCGCGAGGGACGGGAGAAGCGAGCGCAGACGAGGAGGAAGAGGAGGAAGAGCGGCGGGGAGGGGTTGCTGGTGAGGGGGAAGGAGGGGCGGGCGAAGTGGGACCGAAATCATCTGTAGTAGTACCTCTTCTTGGGGTGGATTTCTTGGCCATTAGTCGAGACTTAGTAACGAGGAATTACAGGTCGGAGTAAGAAGCGCGTTTCAATTGTCAACCTCTCTCGCTTCGACTCTCTCGCTCTCTCTCGTCGTGCGCTACAGCTCCAATCGTCCCCCTCTCTAAGGGATGAATTTCTCCAACTTAAAAGCATTCGGCGCTTCTATTGGGAATTCGATACAAGACCTCGAAAACTCTCTAGCAGCAGCTACTTCACCAACCTCCCCACCTCCTTCCTCATCCCGCCCAGCTCGTATCTCTACTTCCTCCCCTCGCCCTTCCCTCGAACAGCGCCCATCTTCACCTGCTACAGCTACGGCTACTTCACCAGGAGGGACTCATGTCTCGGCTTCTTCGGTGGCAGACAGCTTCAGGGAACGACTGAGGAAACAACGCGCTTCGTTGGACGTTAAACGCGACAGTCCTCAGCGCTCCACCTCGTCCGATAGTCAAAGGAGGGTAGAACAACCCGTCAAGGAGGAGCAGGAACCTACCCCCGTCCCTGCTGTACCAGAGCCGCCAGCCCCGGCCAAGGAGGACAAGCCTCAGCCCGACACGCCTACCCCCGCCGCCGTCGTCGTTCCCGTCGAGCAGCCGCCAGCTACAGTCCAACAGCCAAAGGAGGAGGAACCACCAGCTGCTGTCGAAGAAGAGGAGGAAGACGGCTGGGGCATCGAGGATACCACAGAACCCGCCGAAGCGGAGGCGGAGGAATCGCCCGCTCCTACCGTCGTAGATCCTCCAACAGCGGGGGACGCGTCCTCTACTTCCTTACCCATCATCGAGGACACTACAGCACCAACCCCCACTGTCGAAGAGCCGACAATCGACCCTCTCGGCGCTACCACTTCTTCGCCCCTCGACGCGACTCTCTCCCCACCCGCTCCTTCTCCTACCACCGACCCACTCCCCAACACCGACACCCTCCTCGACGAACCCGAAACCGAGCCTGTCGAGATACCCGCTACGCTCGTCGACCCTCCCGCCGAGCAGCTAGAGGGGGAGGAGCAAGTCCCGCCGATCGTTCTTCTCGACGAGGCGCCGACTGCTGCTGCCGAGGGGGAGGAAGAGGTGCCTAAGCCGACGACGATGGAGCCTGCAGAGGAGTCGGAGGAGATCCCTGCTGCTGCAGTGGAGACAAAGGAGGAGCCGTCGATGAGGCAGGAGGAGGAGGAGGAGGAGGAGCAAGTTGGCTCGGCGCCGGTCGCCGAGATGAAAGATGAGGAGATGAGCGAGGAGGTCGTCGAGCTGGAAGTTGAGCAGGAGGAGGAGAAGGTCGAGGAGAAGGTCGAGGGGATGCCTCTGCCCGTCGACGAGGAGGAGGAGGAGGAGCAGCCGGCACCCTCGCCCGAACCCGAACCCGTCGCCGAGCCCTCTCCCGAACTCGAGACCGCCCTGCCCGCCTCCGCGAAGGCCATTGCAGATATGCTCGACGCCCCTCTCGACGAGCCGCCCGTCGACTTGTCGCCCCCTCTCCCTCTCGCCGCCGAACCGACTCCCGCCACCGCGCAAGAGCCCTCTTCCGCTGCTCCCCCTTCTCCTCCCGCGCCTGCGCCACCAGCAAAGGAGGATCCTCGACTCGCTGGTTCGTCCTCGATCCTCTTCTCTCTCTTCTCGCTGAGCCTTTGCTTACTCGTCGCCCGGTCGCAGAGATCACCGCCGCCTACTCGAAGCTACAAGTGCTCAAGTCCTCGCTCGATAGAGTGGTTTCCTCCGTTCTCCCCTCCGTCGGGGGCGTAGACGATCTGGAGAGCTTGGAAGGCGAGCTCAAGAGTCTCAAGAACAAGGCCGAGGTGCGTCGCTGTTCGCTCGCTGCTTTGCCGCCAAGCATCTCGCTAACTCGCATTCGGCAACCTATAACAGACCTCCACCGCCGAGACCCTCACCCTCCGCACCCAACTCGCCGAGCACCAAACGCTCCTCCACTCCCTCCGCACCGACCACGCCTCGTCCTCCTCTACCACCTCCTCGGAACTCTCGACGCTCCGCTCCCAACTCTCGGACAAAGACGCCACCCTCCTCTCCCTCACGACCAAGCTCTCCTCCCTCGAAGCTTCTCAGCGGGATCAAGCGGCCCATCTAGGCAAGGGGAGCGAGGAGTACGAGAAGCTCAAGCTCGTCGCCAAGGAGGAGGAGGAGAAGCGCGTGAAAGCTCTTTCCCTCCTCCGCGCGCTGAGGCAGAAGCTCGTCAAATCGGAGAAGGACAAGGAGGACCTCGTGGCCGAGAACGCGGCGTTCAAGGAGCAAGCCGAGGGCGCCAAGAATGACCGGACGAGGTTTGATCAGGAGATTGTGTCGCTCAGAGCGGCGCAGGAGTTGCAGTTGGGCAAAGTGAGGGGGAGTTTCGAGAGGGAGATGCAGGCTGTTAAGCAGCAGGGGGAGAGGGAGGCGGCGGGGAGGAAAGAGAAGTGGGAGTTGGAGGTCATTACCCTCAAAGCGGCTTGGGGGAAGGAGGTGAAGGAGAAGGAAGCGAGGGTGCGGGAGTTGGAGAAGACGTTGAGAGAGGTCGAGAGGAGCCGGGATGACGTGTTTGAGAAGATGGAGCTGAGGACGGCGGAGATGGAGAGCGCGAGGAGTCGGCAGGAGGAGTTGGAGGAGAGGAGGGGGGAGATGGAGTTTGAGTTGAGGGAGGCGAGGGATCGAGCGACAGCGTTGATGGGTGAGGTGGAGGAGTTGAGGAAGAGGGGCAGGGACGAGAGTAGGGAGGATATGAATGGGAGGAGGTTGCTCAGTGAGGCGGAGGGGAGGCATGAGGCTAAGGTGCGGGATTTGGAGGCGCGGCAGAGGCAGTTGGAGAAGGACCGAGCCGAGACGGAGGAGGAGATGGGCAGGAATCTGCAGGAACGGTTGAAGGAGGTGGAGCGGATGCGGGCCCAATTGGCGCAGAAGGATGTGGATTATGCCGAGAGCGTGCATAGCTCGAGGCAGCGGGAGGCGAGGATCGAGGAGGGTGAGATGGAGAGGAGGGAGTTGCAGGCGAGGTTGAAGAGCGTCGAGGCGCTGTTGAGCTCGGTCAAGGAGGATGCGGAGAAGAGTGCCAAGGCCGAGGTGGGTTCGTTTCGCTTGGTCTGTCGCGAGCTCGCGCTGACCCTCGATACACCTTGACAGGCCGCCGTTCGAGAGGAGCTCGGCGATCGCTCCCAACGCGCCTCGGAGCTCGAGGGCCGACTTGAGGAGGTTCAAGCGAAGGAGTCGTCGCTTCGCTCCAGCAATAAGGTGCGCTGCGCTCTCTCCCTCCGTCTTCACGACCCCGCTCACTCGTCTCTTTATCGTCCCAACAGACCCTCCGCGACGAACTGCGCAAGCTTCAATCGGGCGTCCTCCTCTCCGAGAAGCAGCGCAACCCCGGCGTCGGCTACTTCTCCTCCTTCAACCAATCGACCTCCACCGTACCCACCTCTCCCGACCTCTCCTCCTCTTCTTCCCCTCGAGCGACCCCGACCGCCAGTCTCAAGAGCCCGACCGAATCGAATGGAACAGCAGGAGGAGTCGGCACCGGCGACGAGGCGCTCAACTTCGAGTACCTGCGGAACGTCATCCTCCAGTTCCTCGAGCGGCCAGAGATGAGGGTGAGTCTGTGTTTTCCTACTCCTCTCTGAAAGCCGCACGCTGACCTGGACTCCCTCGCCGAACAGCCTCATCTCATCTCTGTCCTCGGCGTGATCCTCCATTTTACGCCCTCCGAGTCGAGGAGGCTGGCGGCCAAGGCGAGTAACTCGTAGTTTTACTTAGTAGGTGTGAGGGAGGAAGTTTGTGTAAAGATGTGCATGTTGCAGGACTGCTCGAGATGGGCTCGGCGAAGGCTGCGAAGGGAGGAGCGAGCCGAGAAGGCTCGAAGGCATCTCAGCAAGAGCTGAGCTGGTGCAAGCGGTCTCTGATAGCTCGTTTGCCACCCTCATGGCGGTGACGCCAGCTGTAGGCCTCTCCTTACCTTTCACTCCCGCAACGACGACCCGAAGATGCGCCCAGCGCGCTGCTCTCCCTCTTCCCCACTTCTTCGCTTGGCCATGGCGTCTCGTGCTCGTAAGTAGCTCAGCTACAGATGCTACAGACTCATACTAACCTGTACCTCTACAGTCTCGTCCGCTGTAGCGGCACCTCTGCGCCGCTCTGCTCCCCAAGCTGTTTGTCGCCCTCTCAGCTCGTCCAGCCGCTTCCTCGCTGACTCCTGCTCTGTACCCTAGTCGCGCGCGCTCAGCACCTCAGTTGTCCCTGCCGTTCGCGGTGAGAAGGTCTTTGTCACCAAAGGCCCCGGAGGAAGGTGAGCTCGACGCTTGAGACTGCTCGCGCTGGGATTGGTGCTCTCCCCGGCTAGGCTGCAGCGGATCAGCTCGAGCAAGGGGCTGACAAGCTGCACCGCTTCTACTCTACTACAGGCACTCGTCGACTGGTCGTGTCGCTACCGTCTTTGGAGCGACTGGCTTCTTGGGCCGTTACCTCGTCTCAAAGCTCGCAAAGGCTGGAACTCAGGTGGTGGTCCCCTACAGGGATCAGGATGAGGCGTGAGTGCTTCCGGCTCTTGAAGGCGATATTTCAAGCTAATCTACGCTCCTTACAGGCGTCACCTCAAGGTCTGCGGAGATCTCGGACAGGTCGTCCCTATGGTGCGTCGACCTCGTTGGCGGGAGAGCGGTGAGCTGAAGACGGAGCTGACCTGCTCTGCTCGCTGTACAGGAGTGGGACCTCATGAACGATACTCAGATTGAGGAATGCCTGAGGCACTCGGACACCGTCTACAACCTCGTCGGCCGCGACTACACCACCAAGTGCGCTCTCTCGCCTGTCGGAGCTCCTCCCTCGGCGCTGGTGCTCACCTCTTGTTCGCACTCGCAGGAACTTTGATTTCAACGACGTCCACGTCTCTGGAGCGCGTCGTCTTGCTCGCATCGCCCAGCTCTCAGGCGTCGACCGCTTCATCCACCTCTCCCACCTCAACGCTTCCCCCGACTCGCCCTCCAAGTTCTACCGCACCAAGTTCGAGGGAGAGCAGGCCGTCAAGGAGGCATTCCCTACCGCCACCATTGTCCGCCCTGGATGGATGTACGGACACGAGGACCGCCTTCTCAACACCATCGCCGTTAGCCCGAGCGTTTACCGCGTCAACCACGGAGAGACTCAGATCGCTCCCGTTCACGTGCGTAGAACTATTGCTCGTCTTGTAAAGCTCGAGCTGACCCTCTCACTCGGCACTACAGGTCATGGACGTCGCTCAGGCTCTCAACGTGATGCTCACTGCCCCCTCCACCGCCTCTTCCACCTTCGCTCTCGCCGGCCCCAAGACCTACACCTTCGAGCAGCTCCTCCACCTCGTCGAGGCCCTTACCCTCAAGAAGCTCTCGGGTCCCAACTTCCCCAAGCCCATCCTCGCTCTCGCCGCTCGCCTGTGGGACCTCGTCTGGTGGCCAACGGTCTCGCCTGATGAGGTCACGAGGAGGTACATCAACGATGCGGTGATTGAAGAGGGCTTGAAGGGATTCGCGGACTTGGGAATCGAGCCGGACGTGTTGGAGGATGTTGCGATCGTCTACCTTCGGCGATACCGCTCAAGGTGAGTTCTCCTTCGCTCCGCTCCGCCTCGGAGCGCGCAGACTGACGTTCTCTTCGCCCACAGTGCATACTTTGACCTCCCCATCACCTCGGGAGGCATCAAGCTGCGCCAGCCTACCTACCACACCGTCGATTAATTCCCTTTACGGCTGAGGAGAGCAGTAGAATGAAGAGTAGAGAGGGAGTGCGGGTTGAAACTCGATGTGCTTGTTTTGGTTCTTCTCCGCAGAGAGACGAGGAGAGCGAGCAGGGGAGAGGAGGAGCACAGAGGGAGAGTTCGCTCGAGCTCGATCCCTGACGGGGTCTTACGGGCTCACTTCATGCTTTACCTACCAACCAGCACCGCTACACCCCTGACAGCACAACACTCTACAGCCGTTGACCATCACAGCCTTTCCTCCGCTATATCGCCCCTCATCGCCGCCAGCACATCGCGCCCGAGCACAATCTCCTTGAGACGAGGGGGCGGTGTGATCTTGCGGTGATTGAAGAGCTTGATGAGTGTGGTCGGATGGTACTTGATGTCCGAGATATCGAGTCGTTGGAGGGATTGAGGGAGGCGAGGGAAGAGGATGGCGGGAAGAGGATGAGCTTCCGGAGTGGTGCCGAAGACCCAAAGAGTGAGAGATTCGAGATTGGGAAGCGAAGATATGGCCGACGCGATGGCCCGAGTGTCTGGCACGTTTGTGACCTCCCAGAGATCGAGCTGGAGGCTCCGAAGATTGACCATGGCGGGAACCGCTTTCAGGACTTCGAGGTCGATCAGGACGTGGTCGGGGATTACAAGCGAGGTGAGGGTGCTCAGAGAGTTGTGTACGAGCGAGGTAAATATCTGAGGGGTGTAGAGGCGGAAGTCCAACTCGGTGAGAGAGAAGGGGAAGGATTCGGGTATGGCGGGAGGGGAATCCGAGTGTTCGAGCTCGCCGTATGAGTTGAGGCTGCTGATGGCGAGGAACTGGAGCTGACGAAGCTTCGAGAGAAGTGCAACGGCTCCTTCACCAGTATAGTCGATCTGTACGTTTCGCAATGTGTCGACCCAGCTCGACCGAGAGAGAACGGCGGCGACGTTGTCCGGGACTTCGACCATCCCGTGATCTTCGATGACCAGCTTTGCAACGTTCGGACACGCTGCTACAATTTCCTGCAGAGACTTCTGAATATGTAGGAGGTCGCCCTCGGTGTAGTGCTCGCCGAAGTTGACGATGAGGTGGACCATGCGAACGTGCTGGCCGAGCTGGGGTGCATCCTTGAGCGTACGCCGAGGGAGTGCGTCATGTGACCACACTCCGACTAGTGTAGTGTTGTCCTCGGTCTCCTGCGTTTTGAGCGTGTAGGAGATGGGTAGGCACTTGTAGAGTCCGCGCTGAGCGGTTGCGAGCAGCGACTTGTTGATGAGGCAGAAACGACCAGCCGTCTGGAGGGTGCTGACTCTGACTGTCTCCCCGATGATGAGGTTCAACACGTCGAACGGTAATCGAGGGCTGGGTCCCGAGTCGGCGAGGGAGAGCGCCGAGATTGAAGCTTCGGCGGAGGGCATGTCGGCGATGGGAGGGTCGGGACAGGTGGAAGGTTCAGCTGTACGAGTTAAGAGGTCAGCTGGTTGTCTTGAAGCCCGTGCGAGAGGTCGGGCACTCACCTGGTGGCGAGACGAGGAGGTGCGGGAGCGAGGAAGCGACGACCAAGCGTTCACAGGCGGTAGCAAGAAGATCTGCACGCGAGGGAGCACGAGTCAGTATGCGATGCCTTCCGGTCGTCTGCGACCTCTTGAGCACTTCAGCGGAGCTGCCCTCTCCCGCTCAGCGCGACTGGTCCTGCGCGTCAAGTGAGGGAGTATGGCTCTCTCTGCGCCGCTCCGAGGGTGATGGGGCGGGGAGAGAGCAGAGGGACTTACTCGACGTAACTCGACAATGCTTTGAGCTCCAGTACAAGCGACCGGCAGCTTCGGATCCGAGCGAGAAGCGAGGTCGACGAGTGCGCGACGAGCAACGGGTATAGCTGAGCGAGTCCTAGCTGATGAGCTTTGTAGCACGAGCGAGTCCTGTAGTCCAGCAACCGTAGCGAGGTCGAAGAAGCGAGACGAGCCGAGTTGTAGCGGGAGCGAAACCCTCGAAGTCGAGCGAGCGGCCCTTGCCCTCCGCCGAATTTCCAAAGCTGTAGCTCTCGCCTTCCAATCTCGGTTCTCGCTCTTTAGTCACGTCGACTGTCTGCCGCGCTACAGCTGCTCTACCTCTCATGCACCTTTCGCCAGCGCTTCGCCCTCCGCGAGCGCTCCCCTCGCCTCCCTCGCTGCACACGCCCTACTACTGCGAGGAGAACGTCCATCTCCTTCTGCAGTCGCTCAATACCACCCGACGAAAAGCCTACGCCCTCTTCATCACCAACTTCGACCGAGCCGCCCTTCTCTTCCACCAAAAGGCCTCCCCGCCCGAGCGAGCGGATCAGGGTCACTACGTGGTGTGGGATTACCATGTGATCGCTGTTACGGTAGAGGAGGATGGTACACGATGGGTGTGGGATCAGGATTCAAGGCTAGGCTACCCGGTAGAGCTGCAAGGTGTGTTCGGCGCTGCTCTCCTCCCTTCTCCGCCGAGAGCAAGCCTGATCTTTCCGCTCAACGCAAGCAGAATACCTCGAAGCCACCTTCCGACCCGACTTGTTCGATCTGGGCGTCCTCCCTGCTCTGATGGCTAGGTGAGCCCTCCTGCTCTGCGCTTCGCCGACGACCGAGCTGAACMTCGCCGCYCCTCACCACACGTACAGCCGCTTTCGCATCGTCCCCGCTCAAGATCTGTTCAACAACTTTGCCTCTGACCGATCTCATATGGTCCGTCTAGCCTTTCTTCGCTCCATCTCGTGCTCGGCGCTGACCTACTCCTAACCGACAGCTCTCACCACCGTCGGCATGCTCCTCCTCCTCAACTTCGGCACCTCTCATAGCGTCTTCGCATCCTGTTGTACCCACCTACATCCAACCTCCACCGCCGTATCCTCCTCTGCTCGGTCCGGCAGCACTCGCCCGAGGAGAGCGGATGAACCTGTTCGAGAAGTGGCTGGATGTGCGGCTCGCCAGTGAGAAAGAGGGAGAAGAGCACTTGGAGGGATTTGGGGTGGTGTTGAAGGATGTTGGAGAGCTACTGGAGTGGACTGGCTGGGAAGAGCCCGGGGAGGGAGGGGACCGGGCTGGTCGAGTACAAGCGAGGACGAGGCAAGTTCGCCGCTTGTGAGTAGGTATGTCAATAGACTTCGCTCTCTTCCTTCGACGTCCATCTCGCTACAACTTGTCTCTCACCTCCGACAGCGAGGACGATTAACTAGGACTGGCTCGCACTGCTCGTCTGAACAGCAAGCTACCGTTCTCGGCCTGTTCGCGGTCGTTGAGCTTCGAGGTGCTTGCTCGCCGTGTAGGAACTCCTGCAGGCTACGACTGGCTGCGTTCGAACCGGTAGCAAGCTAACCTTCTGTAGGAGCTCTACTTTGGTCTCTCTGTCCTGCAGTCAGACTGACCTGATCGATTCTGCTCGCTCTGCAGGCGGAACAGTTCGGCGACTGGAGTTCTGGCGCTCTTCGAGCGGGAACGGACCTCGCTGCAGGTAAGCAGCACGTCCAAAATTCCCCGACAGCTCGCTACTACGCCGCTGACCCCTTCGGTACCAACTCCCCTCGCAAAGCGTCTCGCCTGTCCCTCATCACCTCCGCCGAGCTCCACAAGCTTCCGTCTCAGCGCCTCGTATCGGGAAGGAGGCGAGCTCTTCGAACGTCGGCCGTCTTACAACTTGGAGTACAAGGCATCAGCAACTTCTCGAACCTCGCCGCCTCGTCACCTCGTCACTCTGGAACGAGGTCCGGCGCCGGCCTGGGCTCAGCTTGGTCCGCTCTTATTCAGCAGGCGCTTCCATCTTCTGAGGCGGCGACAAGGCTTTCAGCATCCTGACCTCCCCACTCGCTGGGCCGGGATACTCGGTGCTGTCTCCGCCCACGCTTCGCTGAGCTGGTTCGGCGCTCATTCGGCCAAGATCAGAGGTGGTCGCGTAGCGGACAGAGGTACAGAAGAAGCTGGGGCAGTTGTCCTGAGGACTGAGATTGTGTGTCAGTCTCACTCCGAGCGCACAGTCTGAGCGCAAAGCTACACGAGCCTCGTAGGACTCAAGAGGCGACGACGCCGAGCTCCGCCCTTTCTCGCCTTCTCACCACACCGCTCGCAACTCTCTTCTCGAAACAGCAACATGTCAACCACCAACGAAGATAACAAGCAGGTCGCCATCCAGTACGTCAACGAGGTCTGGGGCAAGGGCAACGTCGACTTGGTGAGCTACAGCTCCGCTCGCTCTCTCGCTCATCCGCGCTCGGCGTCAGCTAATCTGCATCGCTCGGCTCGTCCAACAGATCGACAAGCTCATGAAAGACAAGGTCAAGCTCATCTCGCCTCTGACCGGTCCTCTTGTAGGTCATTCTCGTCCCTTCTCGAGTCCTCGCTCATCGCCGCGCTGCTAAATTTGCTCGCTCACTCTCACTCTCATCTGCACCCTCACAGGCCGGTCGCGAGGCGCTCAAGAAGACCATCCATGGCCTCCGCAAGTCCTTCCCCGACGTCACTAGCAAGCTCATCTCGCCCGTCATCGCCGAGACGACCGCCGAGGGAGAGTTTGTCGTCCTCCGCTACTCGTCGCAGGGCACGCATACCGGTCCCGCCTACACCGACGTCCCCGCTGGCATGCCCAAGATGACACAGGACAACACGGGCAAGCAGTTCGACCTTACGGGCATCGCCTGGATCCGCTTCGAGGAGGGCAAGATTGTCGAGGTCGTCGAGGAGGAGAGCGCGTTGGAGGTGCTCGCGCAGCTTGGCTTGGTCGAGATGAAGAAGTAGGCTTGAGGGAGCAGTTCTTGATGTAGGAGGATAGGCTTGCTGCGATACGAAGGCTCTTTCGCTTGACCTTCGCCGAGCGTTGCGAAGACCGAGACTCTCTCGTTCTCGGGCTCTTTCCTCCGCCACAGGGGACAGCGATCAGGAGCAAGCACTCCTACGGAATGGCTCGTACTCTCATCAGCAGAGCAGCCGCACACCTCTCCGTAAAGTCAGTACCTCGGCGATGGCTGCTCAGCGAAAACCTGGCTCAAGCGCTGTGTGGATTACAAGCTCAAGAACTCGGAGAGAAGACTAACAGARAGTGTCTCCAAACTCTTCACCAGTCCGTCAACCGTGTATTCCCACTCCATCAGAGGCCAGTCGCCATCGCAGCCAGGAGTGCGCCCCATCGCCGCGCGAGCTTCAACTTTGCCCTCGGAAACGAAGACCTTGAGCTGTGCAAGCGACCTGTAACGCCTCGTCTTCTCCCAAATCATCCAGGCGAGCCCCACGTTGTAGCAGTTGGTGTCCCCGTCTTCGTGTCGAACGAGCTCGTCRACCATCTCGGCAAGCTTCGATGCGGCGTCATCTCGAATCTTGCGGGCGCGCTCACGGCGGACGCGAAGGGCTTCAGTCTGCGGAGCGCATCGGAGGGGATGAAGCTGTGTCAGCACCAACCCTTGGCGGAGAAGGAAACGCAGACTGAGCCGACCGGAAAGCTGGCTTACCCGCGCCGACGAGTCGTCCACCGGATACGACGGTCGGATCCTCTCTGTCCAACAAACAACGTCTTCCTTAGAGGCTTCCTCGATCACCCGCTTGGTAGCAGTCGCTCGGAGGTTGAGATTGTGGCGTGAAGCGAAGACGAAGGCCTGGTACTAGTAGTCGTGCTCGGGCTTGGGCGGCGATTCGGAGAGCATGCGGTAGCTGCGGGACGAGAGGAAGTCAGCTCCGTAAAATGTGTACAGCTTAATGCTTCAAGCTACCTGAAGGCGGCGGCGATAGCCTCCAGAGCTCGGTCGATCTGCGAGGCGGAGCGGGTTAGCTCGGCGCTCGTCTCGTTGTAGCCTACCTCCTGCTGCACTCACCTCATACCTGTCAGCAGCCGAAATCAAGCTCCAACTCTGAGGAAAACTCAACTCGAGAGGAGGGACGATGCCAGGGTAGACGTAGGGCAAGAGCGCCTCAAGAACCTCGCTCGATTCGGTGAGGTTGACTTGAGGCCGCTGGCCCTCCCAAGGAGGTCCACAGGTCTCGAACATGCTCCTGAAGACTTCGGATCCTCTTTCAAGTCGCTTGCGGTGAACGACAAAGTGTACTCCGCTGCAGAGGGGGAAAGTCGTCAGCAAGCCTTGCGAGCGAGAGTGGTGCAGAAGGGCTCACTCGGAGGAGATGAGGAGTAGATCAGCGTCGTCTGCCTTGAAGCGCTGTGAGTAGACGGTGTCCGAATCTGTAGCCATGTCGAGCGAGAAGCGAAGAAGCGAGACGAGCAGCGAGCGGCCGAAGGGAGAGAGGCGAAGACCGGCGCTCCTCTTCCTCCTCCCACAACTTCGTCTCGGCTTCGTCTCGGACATGACTGCGTTACAGAAGAGTGAGTAGTACTGCAGAAGCCTGCTGGACGTGCACAGCTCACCCCCAGCTCCCCAACAGCCATCGCCGAGCCTCGTCCTGCTCCTCCCGCTTCTCCTTCCAGCTCGGCGCACTACACCATCTCCCTTCGCGGCACTCACTTCACCCTCTCTGGGACTCTCCTTCGATCCCAAGCTCCCAACTACTTCACTCGCACCCTCCTCGCGCCTCTCTCGTCCCAGCTCGTCACCCCTCGCTGCTCGGCGTGGGAGCTCGACCGCGATCCCAAGCTGTTCGAGGTGGTCGTCAACTACCTCGCGGGATACGAGGTACTGCCCCTCAGCGAGACGGCCTTCCTCACCGACCAAGAGACGGCCACTCGCAACCTTCTGCTCGATGCGAGGTTCTACGAGTTAAAGGGATTGGAGGAACTGGTCCAGAAGGAGGTGCAGAGGCTCGAGAAGGGGTTTGTGAACTCGAGATCAGATCTCAGACATGTCCCTGACCACCTTTCACCCCAGCAGTGCTCTCAAGGACAAAAACAAGCAGCTCGGCGATGGCGGCGCTGGCTCGGCGCAGCACGACGAGCCTTTCAAGGGCATCTTCTCGGCGATGTAGCTGTCGCGTGCTGCTGTGGGTTGCTGTAGTAAACGACGACGAGAGAGCGGCCCGCCCAGCCAGATTGCAACCTCGAGAGCCGAGAAAGCAGGTTTCCCGCTCGACACAGAGCTCGGCGATTCGCAAAAAAGACGGCGGCAACTGCAAAGCCCAGCTCTCCGTCCACAGTGCAACCGAGGTCAAGAACTACAGCAAGACTATCCCGCCACCCAACGCCATCAGGCCCGCGAGCGCCAAGAGCGCCGCTCTTCCCGCCTGCTCCTTTCTACTCCTCGCCGAAGCGCCGCTCGTCTTGTCTTTGCTGGTGGTCGATCCGGTGCTGCCCGCGGCACCCGATGTAGAGGTCCCACTAGCTGTCACAGTGTCGCTGGAGTCGGTAGCAGGCGCGACAACGACCGAGGGAGGGATCTTGCGATCGCCGAAGTCCTCGCCGCACAGGTCGATCAATCCACTGCCGGCAACGCCACTACTCGCTGAGTCGACGCCAATGAAGACGAGTAATTTGGTGAGGAGTGCGTGAAGGCAGTCGGTGCATAGCAAAGGCCGAGGGATGCTTTGAAGAGCGAGGATGAGGTCGTAGGCACCAGAGGCGCCGGTAGTGAAGAGGGAGAAGACGAATTGAGAGGGCAAGGGCTCCGTGAGGTTCTTCGAGATGGACTGGGACTCGAGGGTGTGTAATGTCCTGTGTCGGCAGAGCGATGGTAGTGGTTAGCAAGCTCGGCGATAGCAGGAGCGCGAGAGGACGAACGCAGGGAGACAGAACGACGAGTTTGACTTGGCTTGTAGACAGAGCATATCTCTCGCTTCCGTATAGTTGGCGACGACGGCGTTGAGTCCGATCTGCAGGCGCAAAGGATCAGCACTCGCAAGCAATAACGCCGAGCTTCTGCCAATTCACCGCTAACGCGCTCCCATTAGCGATGTCCTCCTTGCACCCTTGATCCAGCACAATCTTGGCACTTTGGAGATCACCAGCCGAGCATGTACGAGCACAGGCGCCGTGCAGCCAATTGTCCACTGTGTGCGAAAGAGGGCCGAGAATTAGCTTCAACGCAAGGGAGCTCACGGAAGTGATCTTACGTGGCTGAATTATTGAGCCACCGGCTGAAAATACACCCGCTAGTCCAACAATGTCAATACAGGCGGCGAAAGCTATCGATATGAAGGATGAGCGATCAGTCAACTTGCTCGGATTCGGGAAGCTCGGCGGAGGGCGTGCTGCAGCATGCCGACGGCGGGAAGATGTGCAAGGAGCTTGAAGGTACTCACGAGTAGCTACTAGAGAAGTGGCGGCCGCTTGACAGCTTCCCGACAACCCCAGGTCGAGTTGCGCTGCTGAGAACGGGAGGAGCAAGACGAGCAGGGTGAGGACAGTGAGGTGCAGTGCAGAGCAGGGCATGCTGATTAGGCTGATGAGGGGCAGCTGTGATGGACGGGAAAGAGAAGAAGAGGAGCAGAGAAGCGAAGAGAGCGAGGAAGCCAAGAATCGCGGGAATGAGAGCAGGCTCTGCGAGCGCCGAGCGGCGATCTCGACAGCGATTCCGATTGACTTTCGTAAGCTGTGCGCGCTGGAACGATCACGGGCGCGTCGCTTGAAGAGACAGTACCGCACTGCACCGCCATCGACGTGTGCTGAGCGACCTCGCCCCCGCCTTCGCGCGCCGACCTCGGCTCGCTCTCTCCGCGTCGAGTCGGAGGAGAGCACGATCAACGACTTTACAGCTATGTACCGCCACAAGGTAGATTATAGAGAAACGAACAGGTGGTGGGTATAGATAAGAAACGACAAACATGCGAGGGTGGGAACGAAATGAAGGAGGAAGAGGCGCCGAGTTCTACTCGTCGCCGAAGCCTGCCGTCTCCTCCATGGCGTATGTGAGCTTAGTCTCCAGGCTGTTGGATGACGACTCGTCAGCTTCCAGCACCATCTCCCTTCCCTGCTCAGCGCCGGACTCACATCTCCAAACTCGGGTAAGGTGGCAGATCAATCCGATTGAAACAAGTATGGCTCTTGGGCAGCGAGTTGAGGTTCCCGGGCACCTTCTCGATGGTGAACTTGCGCGGTCCGTCCGAGCCTTGGAGGTCGCGGAAGCCGTTGACGGGCGTACGAGAGGTGCCGGTCGAGAATTGGAGGAGACGAGAGCGCTTCTCCGAGTTCCAGGATTTGACAGTCTGCTCGCGGAGAGGACAGTGAGCGGGAGTTCAGAGGTGGGAAGGGAGAAAGAGGACACACCTGCCAGAACCACTGGACGACCTCGTCCTCGGCGGAGTAGCCTCGATAGTCGGTGTGCTTCTGCCAATCGTCGACGTTGATATCCGAGAGACCGCCGATGAGGAGCTGTCGAAGATCGGGCGTCAGCACATCTCTCGCTTCTCCCTCAGAGCAAGACGACTCACCTCAAACTCCCTCTCATCAAAGATGGCCAACGCATCGGGCTTGACAATCTCGTTCAAGCCCTTCCTAAACGCGCTGACCTGCTGCTCCACCCTCCCCTTCAACCGATGCTCGCACAACAGCTTGATGTACTCGAGCTTGTTCTCCTCGGTGACGGGAATGTTGGCGCCATCGGGCTTGAGCTCAATCTTCTGAGTCACGCCGAATGATTCGTGCTCGTCGACAAAGTCTTCGTAGAGGACGTCGGTGATGTCGTTGTCCCTGTGGAGCGAGATCGGAATCAGCGAGCGTCTCGAGGGAGAGGGAGAGCGCCGAGACGACCCACTTCATCCAAGTCAGCGACTGGTGCATATCCGCATCAATCATGGCCATGTCCTCCAACCCAACGGGCCTCCCAAGTGCGAGCTTATAAATACTCGTCGCGAAGTGAGCGTCCAAGAAGCGTCGATGGTAGATGGCGAGTCCGACTGCTCGGCCGACGAATTGGAAGTAGTCGAGGTGCTCGGGGTTGATGGACGAGTTGGGGTTGAACTGTAGGGTGTAGTTGCCCTTCTCGGTATGCTCGAAGAGGCAGAAGGAGGGGTCGAAGATGGCGTGCGAGAGGAGGAAGAAGAACTCGCTGTTTCGATTCGCTCGAGGTCAGCTCCGCTCGAAGTGAGGAAGCGAGGAGGACTCACCGAGACACTCCACCGAAATCGACTCCTTCCTCGCCCTTGAAGGTGATCATCAACCGCTTGCGAAGATCCTCCTCCGAGTGCTTCATGACCTCCGAGAAGGCGTCCTCGAACAGGTTGTCTCGACGAACGACGATGCGGCAGTCGCCTGGTGCAGGTCGCTGAGCCGGCTGCGAGCGGAAGTAGATCTGTAGTCGAGATTGAAGGTCAGGTAGAGGAGAGGGGGCTGAGAAAGAGGGAGACGAACGAGCTTGCGCCGGAAATCTCGCTTTGATTGGTCGGTGTTGGGATCCATCGAAGGCATGCGAGGGTCCTCCCATGTCGTAGTCTTGGTCTGCAGCATCCATAAAAGGTCAGCTCGTCTTATCATGGTCAGCGCCGAGAAAAAACCAACGTTATGGTCGACCCAGTACGGCTGTTCTCGAGACCTCGGTCAGCGCAGCTCTTTCACATAAAAGCCACAAACGCTCACCTTCCCACTCGCCGTCTTCCGAACCTCCCATCCCGAGGGCAACGGCCCCAACGCATCCTCCGAAACGGTCAAATCAGGCGGCACCGTCGAAGTCGAAGTGGACGACCTCGCACTAGACGTCCTCGCCGGTCCAGGCCTCGTCTCCCCTGCTCCTCCCACTTCACTGACCCTCCCTCCAGTGGGGGCAGTCGCCGGCCTCCCCGCCGCCGACGCTGCCGAGCTCGAGCTCGTCGGCCTCTGCCCCGCCGCTCGAGGAGCAGGCCCCCTCGGATCCTCCCACGTCGTCTTCCTCGTATTGTGGTCCACAAAGTACGCCTTCCCGTTCGGTGCGTACTTGATCTCCCACCCATCGGGGAGGGGTCTTCGGTCGACTGTCGGTGCTGCTGGAGCGGGCGAGGAAGGAGAGGTGGAAAGGGAAGCGAGGGTGATAGGTCTCCTTCCACTCGGACTGGGCGACCTCCCTCCCGCCGCTGACGAGCCATTAACGCTCAACCTCCCCATCGACCCGACCAGCCCATTCGCCTGCTCATCCATCGCCACAGCGCCCATCACCTCGTCCACCGCTCTCACATTCGCCGCTCCGGCCCTATGCTGCGCAATAGTCATCTGCCGATGGAGGCCGCCTGTCCGATCCCTCTCGGAGGCGGGTCGGAGTTGTTGGGGTTCTTGCCCCTCGCCGCCGCCGCCGTTGGCTCGGCGGGTTGAGGCGAAGGCGCGGCGGATGGAGGAAGGTGGTGGACGGGTGGTGGGATTCGGTTGGGGTTGCTGCTGAGGTGGGTACTGTTGCCGAGACGGACCGGCGGGAGCGGATTGAGGAGGACGATGAGGGGAGGGTGGGTAAGGTCCCGAGTTGGTGTCGGGGTAGGGAGAGTTATAGCGGGCGCCTGCCGAGACGGGATGAGGGACGGGCACGGGCTGCGGTGGAGGTGGAGCTGAGGGCCGAGGGAGTTGGTCTGCTGAGAGTTGAAGGATCACCTTGCCCGAGACGGCGAGGTTGTCGGCGGACTTCTCGAGGTCGCGAGTGATTGAGACTGTCCAGAGCGCCGAGGTTAGCGAGCGTCTGTTGTAGAGGAGCGCGAGACGCACCCTGGCCCACTCGGTTCGATGCTAGCACTTCTCCTATCGTGGCGATGGTGACTTCGCCGAGGAATCCCTGCGAAACGAGGAAGGGTCAGCGTCATCGCCGAGCAGCTGCCGAACGCCGAAGAGAAATACTCACCTGATGCTTCCTCTTGTACTTGCTATTATCGTGGATCCTCACCAATATCCTGCTCGTTCAGTACAGTCAGCTCACCTCATCTCTCGCGCGCCTACACCGCCTCGAGGCGACGCACCTCGTCCCCTCCTCCGCCTCGAACTCGAAATCTGCCGCCCAGTAGGGATTAAGAGAAGCTCGAGCAATAGGACTGGCGAATGAGACTACTGGTGGTGCGTAGGGAGCGTTAGGACGGAAGATGTGGACGGCGGCGAAGGGGTCCGGGAGCTGCGACGAGGTGGGAGAGTAGATGTGAGCTACGGCGGGGATGACGAGGGAGCTGAGTAGAGACCTACAGCAAAGACTTCGCGCTTGATGAGCTCATCTGTGGAGCCGCAGGAAGGTTAGCTCGAGGACAGCGGATGGGAGCCTGCGCATGAGAGCTCTCTCACCAGCAGCGACGACTGTAGGGGAATGAGGTCAGCGGATACAGCGGGATAGCTAGCAGAGGCGACTTACCAGTCAACTTGATCTTCCTCGTCATCGGCCTGCGAGCAGAACGAGATGCAGAGTCAGTTCGGCCGTATCTTGTTGATGCTCAGGACAACGCTGGGCGCTAGCAGAGGTGTGAAGGGCTGCAGAAGCTCACCTGTTGGGCGATGGGCCTGTAGGCTGAGCTGACATGTCGCCCCTCGAGGCTGTTCGACGCATCAACAGCCGAAGTGTCGCGCTGGAAGCTCGAGAGGGGGGGTCGCTCGAGAGGAGCTCTTAATCGGCCGGCCTGCGCGAGAGGGAGTTACGGGGCGAAACTGTAGCTTGGTAGGATGTACGAGCGAGCTCTCGAGTTGTTGGCGAGTAGCGAGACGATTTGAGACGACGAGGGAGAGGCCAAGCTGCAGCGCGACTCGCGACTCGAGATTCGAGCGGTGCTGTCATCAGAAGCGAAGGCAAGGGGTTTCGCCTGTTGAGTAACAGGTAGAGCAGACTGGGAAGCGAGGAAATGTTGAAGCTCGTCAGAAGCTGCTCCCTGCTTGCGACTACCCCTGAGCGGGTCCCCTTCTCTCGAAAGAAGCGCCGAGCACCTCTCTCTCTCCTCCGCTTCACTTCGCTCGCTCGCTCGCTCTCGTCTCACATCGCCATGGAAGCTGCTGGTGAGTATCAACCTGGACTCTAGCACTCTATCACTGCCCACACACTCCCTACAGGACCCTCCACCACCTTTAAAGCCTCGTCGCCGAGCTCGCCCTCTTCTCAGCAGCCCGAACGCTACACCGTCATCACCCGCGGCATCTCGTTCCACCTCTCGCTCGCTCAGATCGAATACGACTCGCCCAACTACTTCACCGCAGCGTTCCTCGAGCACGATTTCGCTGAAGCCGAGTCAAAGGTGCTCTACACCGACAAGAACCCTCAGCTCTTCGCGCTGGTCGTCGAGCATCTCTCGGGATACAGGATCCTTCCGCTCGCCGAGACAGCTCTTCCTCCTACCATGAACGCCGATGTAGCCCTCGCCAACCTTATCGCCGACGCCGAGTACTTTCAGCTCGATAAGCTCGGCGCCGAGCTTCGAGACTCGCTGGCGCCTATCAGGAGAGGTTCCGCCGCCGCCGACGTCGCAGCTACTGAAAAGAGGCCAGACTCGAAGTCCGGGCCTCACAACTTACACAACTACCTCCACTGGTGCGGATTGGAGGAGCTCACCCTCGGCAAGGTCTATTCGAAGCTCGTTGGTCAAGGCATCAGCAACGTCCGCATCCTTCGAGCTTACAGCCTTGATGGAATTGTGGCAGACACGACTGTAGGGTGGGCAATCGGGTGCACCATCAATCCCCGCGAGCAGGATTGGAGCGATTGGCTCAAGGAAGCGGGAAAGTACCTGGGCTCCACGCCGTACGGTACCGAAGGTGCCGTACTGCTCCGGTTGAAGCTCGTTTGTACCCGCCTGGAGGTAGTGGTGCGGTACATTACAGGGGGGTTTAAAATGTACCACTGCACCACTGTACCGCGGGATGGAGAGAGCTCGGCGAAGGTCGCTCGGCGGAGGCTCAAATGTCGTCTACAGGCGAGCTAGCTCGCTTCACTGGCCAGCTTTGAGGCCCAGATAGCCTAGTGGTCTATTCTGTAGACTTCGAGTACTTTGTCGGACGTTTTCGAAAGTGATTTTGCAGGGCCAAAAGCTTTTTGCCTCCTTCGCCGGCTCGTGAATCGAAGCGCTGAGCATCTTTAATTCACTACAAGACTCGGTTAACAAAAGAAATGCATTGCAATGCAGTAGCGAACAGCATTTTTTTCGCGGTCAACCTTTGAATACAGCTTTTCACGCCTCCCCAGGCAGCGCCGAGCTCGGACCTCGCCCTCTCCGCCCATTTTCTCGGGGTACAGGTGCACTCTGTACCCGTACCGACCTGTACCGGGTACATACGTCTTTTAACCGGTACGGTACGGGTACAGAGGGTCGAAAAGTGTATGTTCCGTACCGTGTGGAGCCCAGAAAGTAATGAGGAACAGCTGCAGAGAAAAGATGCTTGCTTCGCCTGACGCCGCCAATGGAATAGTACGAATCGTTACGATAACATAAACGCCCTCTCCCGACGAAGCTCATCTATCTACAGCTCCCTCCTCCTGCTCGGCGCTCGCCGCATCCCTCCCCACTCTAAACCTCCTCCCCCCTCGCCTTGGCATGAATCTTCCTATGCCTCGCCAACTGATCGCTCCTACTAAACGCCTTCCCACACTCGTCGCACCCGTAGCTCTTCTCCCCCTTATGCGTTCGGACATGCTTGGAGAGGTTGGAGGATTCGGAAAAGGCGGAGGTGCAGCCCGGGTAGGGGCAGGCGAAGGGCTTGGAGCCGGTGTGCGTTCCTACAGGCAGAGAGAAGGTCAGTGTGAGGGACGAGGGAGAGGAGGAGGAGAGACGAACGGAGGTGGATCGTCAGAGCCGAGGCGAGGGAGAAGGCCTTCTCGCAGCCTTCGTAGGTGCATTTGTACGGTCGCTCGTTGGTGTGAACGCGCATGTGCTGTAGGTGGAGAGAGATGAGCGAAAGCTCGGCGACAACAGTGTGAAGCAGCGCACCTGGGTGAGGGTCATGGCCTCGGAGAAGGACTTGTTGCATACCTCGCAGACGAAGGGACGGTCGCCTGTTGGTCAAAGCTCGATCAGCGAAGCTCCATAGAGCGTAGAGAAGCTAAACCTCACCAGTATGCGTCTGCAAATGCCTCATAACCTTCTGCCTCTGCGCGAACCCCCTTCCACCCCCCGGCGCGTCGCTCGCCCTCTCACATCCTTCCCACTCGCATCCATACGTCGCCTTCCCGCTCCCCACATGCTCCAAGCTCAAATGCGTCATCAAGTCGGCGCTCGTCTCGAACGTAAGGGAGCAGCCTTTCCATCGACAGAGGTGAGTGCCCGAGGCGGAAGGTAGGGGAGCGGTGGTTGGTGTAGAGGCGCCAGAGGTGCGAGGGTGGACGCCGTAGGGATGTGCGTGGTGGGAGTGACCTCGATGGCGATGAGGATGAGCGTGAGGATGCGAGTGTGGATGCGAGTGAGGATGAGGATGGGTGTGATGAGGTTCGGCTGAGGCGGTGCTGGAGCTCTTGGCGGCGTTGGCGAGGGATGAGGTGAGAGCGAGAGCTACTGAGGGGTCGAGCTTGGCGAGGTGCTCTTGCAGGAGGTGCTGGAGCGTTGAAGAGGCGGCAGCGAGCTTGTCGTCGGCTTGAGCTTGAGTCCTAGCGGGGGTCGTCGACATCGAAGTTGATCCCGAGGGCTCGGGCGTACCAAAGGGCGAAGCCTGATTTGACGGCGCCGAGGACGCTGAAGGGTCCCAGATTCCAGCGGCGAGACCGGCATCGAGCTTGAGTCCGAGGGCGGCGAGGTCGAGCGCGGTGCTCGATGACTTGTTGGCCGGAGGGGAGACGGAGAGATGCTCCGTATTAACATGAGCGACAAGGAGATCCTTGGTGCCGAAGGTGAGGGTGCAGTCGCTCCATTTGCAGCCGAAGGGGAGGAGACCGACGAGCGAAGGAAGATGGAAGCTCGGCGCAAAGATCTGCTGCTGCTGCTGCTGTTCGTGCGGCTGCTGAGCGAGGGCTGGAGAGTGATTCGGTAGGAAAGGGGAGGAAGCGTCGAGTGGTGGGAAGACGAGCTGATGCGACGACGAGGGGAATTGAGGGTGCTGGGCGATGTGCTGGTGCGAAGCATGTTGCGAGGGATCCCAACCGCCGGGGTTCTGCTGGATCTCGGGTAGACAGCAGCAGCACTGAAGCTGTGCGAAATTGAACAGGGCGTGGTCAGCTACGTCGCGCGAATCGGGGAGACGAGGGAAGGAGGGCTCACGATCTCCTGGATGGTCTTCTCGTCCAAGCCCTTCATCACGGCGCTGAGACCCTTCGGACTGGTCGACAGCATATCTCGGTCCGCAGGCGTCGCCACGCTCGATCCACTCTCGGTGAGCTCATCCTCGCGACTTCCGCCAATGCTCGGCGGTCGAGCACTCCAGCACTCGGCGCAATCGTCGGTCGATCCATTCCCTCCGGCCGTTCCCATGCTCAGATCGGGCAAGTCGAAGCATCCTTCCGTACAACATTCGGTGAACGAGTCGAAAGGCGTGCTAGATGGTCCGGCTGGCCACGGCGAACAGCAGGGATCTCCTTCGGCGGCGGGGACGCTCGATGATCCGTCGAGGGCGGGCGCGCATTCCTTGCAGTCGTCCAGCAGCATCTCGTCCCAGCCGACAAAGCTCGTCGAAGGACATGCGGGCCCGCAAACGTCGTTGGCGAGGGGCAAGCACTGCGGCTCTTCACAACAGAAGGCGAGCCCTGCTCCTGCTCCTCCTGGTCCGGCGATGGGGGCGATGGGCGTCTCGCAGAGGCTACAGTCGAGCGATGACTGATGGGAGCCGCTACCGGAGGGCGGGGAAGGCAGCGGAGCGGTTGATGGTCCAGCTTGAGCGTTGGCAGCGTGCGGGGCGGGGAGACCGGGCAGCGGGAGAGAGAAGTAATTGGAGGGGAAGGGCGCTGGTGTGGAAGCCTGGCTGGTGGTCCATTGTTGGTGCATGCTCATAGCTCCTTGTGCTCTCGGCGGCGCCTTCTCCGTTCGCCTTGTTGGCGAAAAGGCGTGAGGGAGAGTGAGGACCTTCCAGGTTTCGACGAATCAGCTGCCGATGAGGACGAGAGGAAGGATAGGGAGAGGGGTGAAAGAGAGGGAGAAGATGCAGAAAGTGGAGACAGAGCGAAGGATGCTGCGGCAACAGGTCGAAGGCAAGCTTGGAGCTCGCGGACGAAGGGGGGTCAAAGCTCGACCGAGACTTACCGCGAAATGTTCGAAGGGTGGTATGAGACGCCTCGAGAGGTCTAGATACAGAGAGACGTAGCGAAACGAGAGGGAGCGAGGGGTCCGAGCTGCTGTAGCGAAGTACAAAACAGCGAGTATATACTGCCACTACCGAGCTTGGCTGGCGACTGCTTGGCTTACAGGAGCAAAACTTCCTGGATCGTCCAGCATGTAGTATACTAGAGCGGACTTACTCTTCGCGCGCTCGCCGTATCTCATCAGTCCCTCGTGAGAAGGCAGCCTCCCTCGGTGCTTCGGCGATGAGAAGTCGGGTTCCATGTTAGCCTCGCTGCAGTAGGTAAAAAGCCGGATATAGTCTCTCCACAGTTTCAAATCATCCCACAGCAGTACGCGACAGCTACATCGCCGAGAAGATGCCCTTGAAAGGCTCGTCGTGCTGCGCCGAGCCAGCGCCGCCATCGCCGAGCTGCTTGTTCTTGTCCTTGAGAGCACTGCTGGGGTGAAAGGTGGTCAGGGACATGTCGGAGATCTGATCTCTAGTACACACACCCCTTATCGAGCCTCTGTACCTCTTTCTCGACGAGCTCCTCCAATCCCTTCAACTCGTAGAACCTCGCATCGAGCAGCAGGTTGCGGGTGGCCGTCTCTCGATCGGCGAGGAAGGCTGAGCCATCAAGAGGAAGCACCTCGTATCCCACGAGGTAGTTGACGACAACCTCAAACAGCTTGGGATCGCGGTCGAGCTCCCACGCCGAGCAGCGAGGGGTGACGAGCTGGGACGAGAGAGGGGCGAGGAGGGTGCGGGTGAAGTAGTTGGGAGCGTGGGATCGAAAGAGAGTCCCAGAGAGGGTGAAGTGAGTGCCACGAAGGGAGATGGTGTAGTGCGCCGAGCTGGAAGGAGAAGCGGGAGGAGCGGGACGAAGCGGCTCGGCGATGGCTGTAGGGGAGTTCGGAGTGAGCTATGCACGTCCAGCAGGCTTCTGTAGTACTACTCACTCTCCTGTAGCGCAGTCATCGGCCGAAGTCAAGTTGAGACAAGGTTGTGGGAGGAGCAAGAAAGGCGCCGCTCCCCGCCTTTCGCCTCTCTCCCTTTACCCGCTCGCTGCTCGTCTCGCCTCTTTGCTTCTCGCTCAACATGGCTACAGACTCGGAAACCATCTACTCTCAGAAGTTCAAGGCGGACGACGCTGATGTGCTTCTCATCTCCTCCGAGTGAGCTTGTCTGCACCTTTCTCTCTCGCACGACTCGCTAACGACTCGCCCTTGCTGCAGCGGAGTACACTTCGCCGTCCACCGCAAACGACTCGAGGGAGGATCCGAAGTCTTCAGGAGCATGTTCGAAACCTGTGGAACTCCCAGCGAGAGCCAGCGTCCTCAAGTCGACCTCACCGAATCGAGCGAGGTTCTCGAGGCGCTCTTGCCCTACGTCTACCCTGGCATCGTCCCTCCTCTCGAGTTGAGCTTCCCTCAGAGTTGGAGCCTGATCTCGGCTGCTGATAAGTACGAGGTGAGTGCAGCAGGAGGTAGGCTACAGCTACGAGACCGCCGAGCTGACCGCTTCGCCTTGCAGATCGACCGAGCACTGGAGGCCATCTCCGCCGCCTTCAGGCAAGTGGAAGCATTAAGCTGTACACATTTCACGGAGCTGACCTCCTCTCGTCCCGCAGCTACCGCATGCTCTCCGAATCGCCGCCCAAGCGTGAGCACGACTACCAGGCCTTCGTCTTCGCTTCACACCACAATCTCAACCTCCGAGCGACTGCTGCCAAACGGGTGATCGAGGAAGCCTCCAAGGAAGACGTTGTTTGTTGGCCAGAGAGGATCCGACCGTCGTACCCGGTGGACAACTCGTCGGCGCGGGTAAGCCAGCTTTCCGGTCGGCTCAGTCTGCGTTTCCTTCTCCGCCAAGGGTTGGTGCTGACACAGCTTCATCCCCTCCGATGCGCTCCGCAGACTGAAGCCCTTCGCGTCCGCCGTGAGCGCGCCCGCAAGATTCGAGATGACGCCGCATCGAAGCTTGCCGAGATGGTYGACGAGCTCGTTCGACACGAAGACGGGGACACCAACTGCTACAACGTGGGGCTCGCCTGGATGATTTGGGAGAAGACGAGGCGTTACAGGTCGCTTGCACAGCTCAAGGTCTTCGTTTCCGAGGGCAAAGTTGAAGCTCGCGCGGCGATGGGGCGCACTCCTGGCTGCGATGGCGACTGGCCTCTGATGGAGTGGGAATACACGGTTGACGGACTGGTGAAGAGTTTGGAGACACTYTCTGTTAGTCTTCTCTCCGAGTTCTTGAGCTTGTAATCCACACAGCGCTTGAGCCAGGTTTTCGCTGAGCAGCCATCGCCGAGGTACTGACTTTACGGAGAGGTGTGCGGCTGCTCTGCTGATGAGAGTACGAGCCATTCCGTAGGAGTGCTTGCTCCTGATCGCTGTCCCCTGTGGCGGAGGAAAGAGCCCGAGAACGAGAGAGTCTCGGTCTTCGCAACGCTCGGCGAAGGTCAAGCGAAAGAGCCTTCGTATCGCAGCAAGCCTATCCTCCTACATCAAGAACTGCTCCCTCAAGCCTACTTCTTCATCTCGACCAAGCCAAGCTGCGCGAGCACCTCCAACGCGCTCTCCTCCTCGACGACCTCGACAATCTTGCCCTCCTCGAAGCGGATCCAGGCGATGCCCGTAAGGTCGAACTGCTTGCCCGTGTTGTCCTGTGTCATCTTGGGCATGCCAGCGGGGACGTCGGTGTAGGCGGGACCGGTATGCGTGCCCTGCGACGAGTAGCGGAGGACGACAAACTCTCCCTCGGCGGTCGTCTCGGCGATGACGGGCGAGATGAGCTTGCTGGTGACGTCGGGGAAGGACTTGCGGAGGCCATGGATGGTCTTCTTGAGCGCCTCGCGACCGGCCTGTGAGGGTGCAGGGAAGTGTTAGAGTGAGCGAGCGAGTCGTTAAGAGCGCGGCGATGAGCGAGGGCTCGAGAACGGGCGAGAATGACCTACAAGAGGACCGGTCAAAGGCGAGATGAGCTTGACCTTATCGTTCATGAGCTTGTCGATCTGTTGGGCGAGCCGAGCGACGTAGGTGAGCTGACGCCGAGCGCGGAAGACGAGCCAGAGAGCGAGCGAAGCTGTAGCTCACCAAATCGACGTTGCCCTTGCCCCAGACCTCGTTGACGTACTGGATGGCGACCTGCTTGTTTTCCTCGTTGGTGGTGGACATGTTGCTGTGTCGAGCAAAGAGTCGCGAGCGGTGTGGTGAGAAGGCGAGACAGGGCGGAGCTCGGCGTCGTCGCCTCTTGTGTCCTTCGAGGCTCGTGTAGCTTTGCGCTCAGATGTGCAGTCGAAGATAGGCTGACATAAATTCTCCGTCCCTAGGTCACCTGTCCCAGCTTCGTCTGTACCTCATCCGCTACGAGACCACCTCTGACCTGGGCCGACCGAGCGCCGAACCAGCTCAGCGAAGCGTGGGCGGAGAGACAGCATCGAGGATCCCGGCCCAGAGTGAGGATGTAATACTGCTGAAAGCCTTGTCGCCGTCTCACAAGATGGAAGCGCCTGCTGAACAAGAGCCGACCGAGCTGAGCCGAGGCCGGCGCCGAGCCTCCTTCCAGAGTGGCGAGATGAAGAGGTGGGCGTGGTTCGGAAACTTGCTGATACTTTGTAATCCAAGTCTTAAGATGACCGACGTCCAAAGAGCTCTCCTCCTTCCCGAAATGAGGCGCCGAGACGGGAGCTTGTGAAGCTCGGCGGAGGGGACGAGGGAAAGGCGAGACGCTTTGCAAGGGAAGTTGGTACCGAAGAGGTTAGCGGTGTAGTAGCGAGCTGTTAGGGAACTTTGAACGCGTGGCTTACCTGCAGCGAGGTCCGTTCCCGCTCGAAGAGCGCCAGAGCTCCAGTCGCCGAACTGTTCCGCCTGCAGAGAGCAGGATCGATCAGGTCAGTCTGACTGCAAGACAGAGAGACCGGAGTAGAGCTCGTACAGGCGGCCAGCTTGCTACCGGTCCGAATGCAGTCATTCGTAGCCTGCAAGAGCTCCTACACGGGGAGCAAGCACCTCGAAGCTTAACGACCGAACAGGCCGAGAAGGGTAGCTTGTTGACCAGGCGAGCAGTGCACGCTAGTCCTACTTTATCGTCCTCGCTGTCGGAGGTGAGAGACGAGTTGTAGCGAGGTAGGCGACGAAGGAAGAGAGGAAATCGAGCTGCTCGCAGTTCTTGCTCCGGCTAGAACTCCGCTCGTTTAGCTTCTTCGCCCTCGCTACGCCTGCGGGACTACAGGAGGAGTCGCTCGTGCTACAGAGAGCAGCAGCCGGAACTCGCTAAGCTACATCCGCTACTCGTCGCGCTTTCGTCGACCTCGCTTCACGTCCCGCTCGAAGCTGCTGGAGACTCGTGCTGGACCTCAGCGCCCATCGGAGTACTTTGCGTGAGCTTATTTATCCTGTCAGAGCTCCCTTGCCCTCTCGATCGCCGCAAACGGCAAGGGGTGCCAAGTCGACGCGCAGAGGGAGCCGCGCTGGAAGGCAGGCTGCAGGAGCCGGCCCTGCTGCTGTGGACAAAGGGAACAGAGTATTAGGTATCTCACTGCTGACTTCCTGCTTCTCGCTTTCCAGCTCGCCGCTACCACCTCGGAAAGCTCGTTCGCCGCTGCTGAGCTCTCGCTGTACCCTCCCTCGCCTTCAGGTGAGTGCTCGAGTATTGAGAATGAGCTTCACACACAGCGAGCTGACCTTCCGTCGCGCACAGCTCGACGTTCCACATCCCCCGCCGCTCTCACCGCCGACATGCCCTCCGCCGAAGCTCCTCCCTCCGCCGAATCGCCCTCTCTCGCCGAGCTCTTCTCCCGCCTACCTCTCGAGATACTCGGCCTCATCCTCGAGCAAAAGGCCCAGATGACCTACTCTCGCAAGGACGTCGCCCCACTCTGCCTCGTGTCCAAGACCTTCTTGCCCCGCATACAGCGAGAGCTCTACCACAAGGCGTCGATCAGCTACAAGAGATGGGACATCGACGACAATGAGGAACCTATCGACCCTCAACCAGAGCTTGAAGTCGAGGACGCCATCCGCCATACGCTGAAGCGGGCGCCCCATCTCCGACCACTCGTTCGCCACCTCAACATCTTCGTCGAGTTCTGGAGCT
This sequence comes from Leucosporidium creatinivorum, assembly GCA_001600635.1. Taxonomy (NCBI): domain Eukaryota; kingdom Fungi; phylum Basidiomycota; class Microbotryomycetes; order Leucosporidiales; family Leucosporidiaceae; genus Leucosporidium; species Leucosporidium creatinivorum. The sequence goes on along the minus strand of BCKL01000001.1, from coordinate 227,723 downwards.
ATACCGAGGAGGACGAGCTAGGCGTCCTGCTGTCGATGCAGAAAGTGCTGAGGCTCTGCCCGCACCTCACAGAGCTCACCGTGGATCACCATGCGGCGTGGTAGGCGACCGACGATATTGCGGCCATCGTCGCCGAGCTCGAGCGCCTGCCGCCAATCGAGACGCTCGAGATCTCACACGTCGGACCAGGTGTCATCTCTCTCCTCAAACGACTGCCACATCTGCGTGACCTCCATCTCGACATCGCCGGCTTCCGAAACGACGACCATCTCGATATACCCCCCTCGTTCCCCTGCTCCCTTACCAGCCTCTCATGCGTCGACAGCCCGCTCCGACTCTTCTGTCCCCTCACCTCCCACTCCTTTGCAACTCTTGCAAACCTCATCGTCGGATCGGACGTACTCGCCGAGGAAGCCGTTCGGAACCTGCTTCCCGAGTTTGTCGCTTTGCGCAAGCTCCACATTTTTCAGCGATCGGAGGACGTCGAACTTTGTCAGGCCACCGCCCTTGCCATCTCGTCCCTTACCCAGCTCAGGCATCTCACCCTCTCCGCCATTGGGATCCTCGCCCCCAATCCCCACCCACTCGCTACAGCCCTACTCCCTCGCCTCCCCCTCTCTCTCAAGGAGCTGGACCTGCAGTTAATCCACGCACACCCAACCAGTCTCATCCAACTCTTTCACCACCGCGACATCACTTGTCCACCGAATCTCAAGTTCATTCGCCTCGGCCGAGGGGTGAAGCGGGCGCTGGAAGGAAAAGACGAAGGGGAGCGCCTGTGGTGGGAAACTGCTGTACAGTGTTGTGTAGGAGCTGGTGTAGAGGTCAAGGTTGAAAATTACTGAGGTTGTCGGCTTGAAGCGACAAGGCGCGCTCGGCGAGAGGTTCGGGCTTCGCGACCTCCAGTCTGGGTGAGAGGGTCGAATAAGCATCAAGCTCACTCAGATCACCTGCGTAGAGCAACGAGCTGACGCAAAAGGAGGCGTTGCGGGACCTCGCCCGCGGCGAGACGCGCTCGCAAAGCTCGGCGCTGCTCGGTTCCCACCCGCTTCGTCTGCTACCGTTCATTTGCAGCCAGCTATAGAGTCTCGGGCTCTTTCAGCGCTGACCAATGTAGCGGCCTGCATGTCCAAGTTGTGCGAGGAAACTACTGGGCCTGCGGAGCTCTGCAAAGTGAGGTGAGGGTCAGCTCGGTGAGACGAGGAGGAGAAAGAGGCGCAGAACGCACACGCCAGCGCCGCCCGAGGATCCATCCTCCCTGGGATGCCCCTTGATCGCTTTCAAAGCCGTCTGAAGCTTTTGCCCTTCTTGCCCTCACCCGCGCCTGCGCTCCCTCGGAGAGCCTGACCCGCCGCCGCTCCCTTCTTAGCGAGCTCCTTCTTGACTTTCTCCTGCAGCTTTGGGAGCTGATAGTACTCGTCAGGCTCGGAGTAGAGCTGATGTGACCGCAACCCGTGCAGCCAGCCGTTCTCGCAGGAGTGCCTTCTGCTGGTCGTCAACTGCAGATCTAGCTTCGCCCCCTCTCGGCGATCCTCTCCTCGAGGTCAACCACCAACTTTTCGGCTTTTCCTAAACCGCGCGATGACTTCCATGATCGTATAACTATACCCTCGCACAACTCCGAGCCGCTTCCTTGCAGGTTCAACCTTTACAGTCCATCGCCGACGCTGAGCGAAGGGAAGAATCGGGCGACAGGTTAGCCCTGAGGATCTGCGGTCGTCACTGGAAAGACAAGAGAAGCACACCTAAAGAAAGGACGCCTCGTGCAGTGTGAAGAGACCCAGCTCCACCGCCAACTGCTTCTGAACCTCGTTCGGCTGAGCGCCGACATCCCTCATCGTATAGATGATCCCCTTCGCCAGGCTTCTTAGCTTATACGCCAGAGCATCGTCGAGGAGATTGCTGTAGGTCATATCGAGTGCCGTGGCGAAATAGTAGGGATTGAGGGGAAAGATTCGGTAGCCGGAGAGGTGGTCACGGATGAGCTTGAACAGCTCGGGGCTGCGGTCGAGTATGAGAGGGTGAGAGGATGGCGATTGGCTGAAGATGTTCGGCCCATCTTTGGCTAGCTGTCGGGCGGAGAGCTTGAAGGTGACTCCTCCGACCTCGACCGTCAGGCCTTTCGGCTCGGCTTCGGCGGGGTCTGCGAAGGAGAGAGAGCATGAGTTGAAGTTTATACGCTGTAGGCTTTGCTCCTCCGACCTCACACTTACAGCTCACCATCATACCGGCTCCAGCGACATGGAAAAAGCGAGAAAAGCTTGCACCTGATCAACACCGGTGGCCGTCCGTCGTCTCGCAGTTGAGCTCGGTCCACCTTGCGGCGCTGGCTTGAGCGGTCTCTCGCTGCTCGGCGTGAGGAATGAGGACGACAAGCTTACTGACATAGCTCCTCACTATCGTTGAACTGCCTCGCCCTCCTCCGTACTAGACCGCCCCCCGCCGCTCCCTTTTTCATTCTTTTCACTCTTCCCAGCACTCCACTCCAACACCTCTGCAACGTCCTTCAGCACGACTCCAAATCCCTCCATCTGCTCTTCTCCCTCCATCTCAGTTCCAATCCTCACATCCAGCCACTTCTCGAACAGGTTCATCCGCTCTCCTCGGGCGAGTGCTGCCGGACCGAGCAGAGGAGGATAGGGCGGTGGAGGGTAGATGTAGGTGGGTACAACAGGATGTGAAAGCCCTACGACAGGTGCCGAATTCGAGGAGGAGGAGCATGCCGACGGTGGTGAGAGCTGTCGGTCAGGAGTAGGTCAGCGCCGAGCACGAGATGGAGCGAAGAAAGGCTAGACGGACCATATGAGATCGGTCAGAGGCAAAGTTGTTGAACAGATCTTGAGCGGGGACGATGCGAAAGCGGCTGTACGTGTGGTGAGGGGCGGCGATGTTCAGCTCGGTCGTCGGCGAAGCGCAGAGCAGGAGGGCTCACCTAGCCATCAGAGCAGGGAGGACGCCCAGATCGAACAAGTCGGGTCGGAAGTTGGCTTCGAGGTATTCTGCTTGCGTTGAGCGGAAAGATCAGGCTTGCTCTCGGCGGAGAAGGGAGGAGAGCAGCGCCGAACACACCTTGCAGCTCTACCGGGTAGCCTAGCCTTGAATCCTGATCCCACACCCATCGTGTACCATCCTCCTCTACCGTAACAGCGATCACATGGTAATCCCACACCACGTAGTGACCCTGATCCGCTCGCTCGGGCGGGGAGGCCTTTTGGTGGAAGAGAAGGGCGGCTCGGTCGAAGTTGGTGATGAAGAGGGCGTAGGCTTTTCGTCGGGTGGTATTGAGCGACTGCAGAAGGAGATGGACGTTCTCCTCGCAGTAGTAGGGCGTGTGCAGCGAGGGAGGCGAGGGGAGCGCTCGCGGAGGGCGAAGCGCTGGCGAAAGGTGCATGCGAGGTAGAGCAGCTGTAGCGCGGCAGACAGTCGACGTGACTAAAGAGCGAGAACCGAGATTGGAAGGCGAGAGCTACAGCTTTGGAAATTTGGCGGAGGGCAAGGGCCGCTCGCTTCGACTTCGAGGGTTTCGCTCTCGCTACAACTCGGCTCGTCTCGCTTCTTCGACCTCGCTACAGTTGCTGGACTACAGAAGGACTCGCTCGCGCGCTGCAGAGCTCATCAACTAGCCCTCGCTCAGCTACACTCGTTGCTCGTCGCGCACTCGTCGACCTCGCTTCTCGCTCGGATCCGAAGCTGCAGGACGCTTGTACTGGTGCTCAAGCATCGTCGAGTCACATCGGGTAAGTTTCTCTGCTATCCTTCCACTGCATCGCCCTTAGAAAGGCGTAAGAACAGCAAGATTATCGCTCAGTCGACGCGCTGAAGCAGTCGCGTCGTTACGAGAGGGTCCGAGCTTCGCTGAGCTGCTCGAGAGGGTCTCAGACAACTGGAGATCGCTACAGTACTGACGCGGTGCTTTCTCGCTCGCAGAACTTGCTTCGATCGCTCCTCAAAGCTCGGTCGTCGCTTCGCCTTGGCACTTCCCCTGCTCGCCTTCAGGTGAGTAGTCGCGTTCGCGTTCGAGGCAGGCCCCAGCAGAGCCGAGCTGACCTGCCAACATCTACAGACCGACCCTACCCCTCTTCCGACCCTCCCATCGCCAACATGCCCTCCGCCGAGGCTCCCTCCGCCGAAACGCCGTCCCTCATCGAGCTCTTCTCTCGCCTACCACTCGAAATCCTCAGTTTCATCCTCGAGCAAACAGCCAAAGGTTTCCACCAGAGACAGGATATCGCCCCACTTTGCCTGGTATCGAAGGCGTTCTGCCCTCGGATCCAGGAAGAGCTCTACCAGTCCACGAGGCTCAGCTATCAGCGCTGGGATGTCGACGACGATAAAGAGGCCGTCGAAGAGCCTACGGGCCTGATCACGGACGATGCTACCTTCCTTCGCACCCTCACCGAGGCGCCTGACCTCGGCCTTCACCTTCGCCGTCTCACAATCGACCTCTCCTTCTTCAAGTACACCAGGCAAGACGCAGAGACGATCCGACCCTCCCTTCAGATTGTCCTATCCGCCTGCCCCAACGTCACAGAGCTAGACCTCGAGCAGCACGGCGACTGGGACGCCACGGCCGACGTCGTCGCTACGATCTTGAAGCTCGGCCGACGCCTCCCCTTGACAGAGCTGTCGATTCGCTCCCTCGAAGGGCGGATACTCGAGTTCTTCGCCCAACTGCCGAGCCTGCGCAGGTTATCACTCTACGATGCGCTGGGACCGGTCCCTCCGCTCCCCGTCTTCCCCTTCGCTCTTACCTACCTCGACATTGATACGGTCGACTGTCCCCTCTTCCGTGCACTCCTCGTCAACTCAGACTCGACTGTACGCTCCCTCCGCATTCACTCGGACGTGCTCATCGACGACGAACTCGGCCGAACGCTTCCCGACTTTGTCGCCCTTCGCAAGCTACACATCTTTGTGACGACTTCCTGCGCTCTATACCCTCACCAAGTTGCATTGCGCATCTCATTGCTCCCAGCGCTCGAAGACCTGGAGCTAAAGCACGGCCCTGGGACGTCGGCCCATCCCCTCCCGACCGCTCTCCTCCCTCACCTTCCCTCGACACTCCAAATACTCAACCTGCAGAGCATCAACACGCACCCCTCGTGCATTATCCAGCCTTTCAACCACCGCAATATTACGCCTCCGCCACACCTCGAGGTGATTCGGCTTGGGAGAGATGTGTGGTTCGCTCTGAACGAGGCGGGGGCGGATGAGGAGCAGAGAGTGTGGTGGGAGACGGCGGTGGAGTGCTGTCAAAAGGTGAGCGTAGATTTGGTGATTGAGAAACCGTGGTGGTTGTGAAGCTTGAGCGTCGCGCGCGCGTTCGGCGAAGACCTCTGACTCGGAGCTGCTCGCTCGGTACCTCTGCCTTTTTTAACCGGCTTGCCTCACTTCTTTGGAGCTTCCTGCTAAGCTATTAGCATGCTAGACTCGTCACCCGCCTTCACCTTGACTCTCTAGCCGCTTACAGCGCCGTTGAGCTTCCCGGCGCCGGCACCGAGCTCGGCGATAGTGCTCGTCTACAGCTCAGTCAAGCTCATCCCGCTGTATTATACCTCTCGCTCACTTCATCACCGAAAAGCCCGCCACAATCATTAGAGGACCCCTCCCTATCAGCATACATCCTCTCTCCCTCCCCCCGTCTCGAGCGCTACGTCAGCCTCACCTCTCTCGCTCCTCCCACAACTTTGCCGCTTTCTCACAACTCTCAATTATGTACGCTGTCTCCTCTGTACCCTCTCCTCACCCTAGCTGACAGTCTATCACTCTACAGGTCTTGTACGTCTCCCCTCCCCCTCCGAGCGCTGCAGCGATGACGCCCCACTCGTCGCTGACCCTCGTCTCGTCTTCGCCGCGAAACAGACTCGAACGATTCTACTGCCGCTGGAGGAGGAAGGGAAATGAACGATAACAATGCGAGCATGTCGGGGGATACTGTACGTCTTCATGCCTTCTCTCCCCTGCTGCTCGAGGCTTGGGAAAGGCGCCCGTCGTCACCAGTCGCTGATCCTCGGTTTGCTTGCTTTCCTCGGCGCTGTAGTCCAACCGCGACAGTCCGTCTTACTCTCTCCCCTCTTATCCTTCCCTTGTACAGGCTCGCTGACGCTCCCCATTGCGCCGAACAGACGTCAACAACGAAGGCGCGACCTCCGATTCTACTTTCGAGGCCGGAGAGGGAGGGTCGAGCGATAGGTTCAGTGCCGAGGGCGCTTCGAGCGCTACTTCTGCTGGACAGTCGGGCGCTGGGGGCATTGGCTCGTCGGGCAACTACGCTAGCAACTCGGGCGCTGGTGAGTCTCGCTTCCCCTCCCTCCTCCTTCCTTCCTTCCTTCCTTCGAGCGACGGATGATGAGGGTGTAGAGTCGAGAAGGAAAGCTGACAGTGATACAATGATGTGCAGACCCCACCGAGTCGAACGAGACTTACTCGGCTGGATCGGACGACTCGGAGAGTAAGGGCCGAGAGGTGGGAAGGCAGATGGGCGATGAGGATTCGAGTGAGGGTGGCGATACGGTGCGTTACATTCTCCCTTCTGCTCCCCTCCTGCCTTTTTCTTCCCGTTGGGCAGGGGAAAGGAAGGGGTTGGAGACGCCTGCGATGATGACAGAGCGAGCGCCGAGCTGACCCTCTCCCTCCGCCTCTCCCCCTCTCCCCCTCTTGCCTCACAGTCCTCCGAGCGCAGCACGTCCTGCCCATGTCCTCTCCTTCCTCTTCTCCCTTGCTGAACCGTAACGCCCAAACAGACATCAACAACGAGCGCTCCTCCGCCCCCGCCACCGGCGCTTCCTCCGGCGCCCCTTCCTCCTCGACCCAGCAGCGTTCGGACGGCGGCAACGGACGCGGGGATTACGAGGATGGTGGAGAGTACGAGGGCGCGAAGGGGTATGGGGCTGCGTGAGTCTCTTTCCCTCTCTCTCTCTCTCGTCTTCGCCCTTCGGCGCCGAGCTGACCCTGAATCGGATCTCGCATCGCAGCCCCGTCGAGAGGAGTGAGCAGACTGGCAGCTTTGAGTAAGGGCCGAGGAGAGGGAAACAAACTGTAGATATACGATGCACAGGAAAGCAAATGATTGATCAGTCCTTTGCGCTCGCGGCGAGCTGCCAAGAGAGCGCCGAAGTCTGATTCGCGAGCTGCTGAGAGCTACAGGAAGCACTATATCTTTTCTGCCAAGCTGTGAACGACGGTTCTGCACCCACTCACCACGCCGTTTTGGACCCCTTACGACGCATCTCCATACTCCGCTCAGCTGTCGCGCTTCTCTCCCTCCCCCCGCGCTCTCACCTCGTCGCTCATGTACCGCTTTCTGCCCCGCCTCGCTCGCACAGTGAGCACCTGCCGCTGTAGCCCAATATTCAGGGTCGACGCATCGACCTCTCGCCTGCCTGTACCGTCTCCATCGCTGTCGAGGGCCAACTCAAGACGCCTCACGTCGTCCTCTTCTCAACCGCCGCCGCCGACAGCTCCAAGACCAACGACGGCAACAGCTACACCCTCTGCTGCTTCCACTTCAACAACAGCTATCGAACCGCCAGCAAGCAAACGCAAAGGCCCCGCTCGAACGCCGCCAAAGAACCGACAGCTTCGGCCGCTGCCTGCCTTGCCGGAGGAGGAGGTCGAGGAGGAGTTTTTAAGGGGTGCGTTTTTGGTGTGCTTTTATTCGCCTGTGTTTTCTCTGCTGAAGCTGGCTGCGGCGGGGGAGGGGACGAGGAGGCGGAGGTGCTCGGCGTGCGCCGCCGACCAAGCTAGGCTCGCCGCTCAGCGACTGACTGCTAGAACTTTGTCGTCTCGTCGATGGTCGGAGGGGAGCAGCTCACGCGGCGACTCACTCCAACCGCGCTTGCCGAGCTCCCAGCAGACCAAACCTTGACCCGACCTCGGCGCCGAGCTCGCTGAGTCGAGCTCCCTCCCTTTCTCTTTCCCTTCGAGTGGGCGACTCGCGCGCGGGCCAAGTGCTTGCTCCCTTCGCCGAACTTGCTTGCCGGCAGGGCTCGCAGACAAGACAGAAACGACAGAGCCGAGCAGCTCGCTGACTTCTTTCCCCTCCCCCTTCCCTCGCTCGCAGGCCGCGGACCAGGCGGTCAAGTCATCAACAAATCCAGTATCCTCGTCTCCCTCCTGCACATCCCCACGGGCATCCGGGTCAAATGTCAAGAAACGAGGAGTCGCGAGGTGAATCGGTTGGTCGGGAGGCGGTTGTTGAGGGATAAGGTGCGTTCTTGTTCCCGCCTTGCCCTCAATAGAAAGAGATTGTTGACCAGGAGATTTGGGCAGGTCGACCAGCATGTCAATGGGGAAGACAGTAGGATGAGCATGAGGTGGGAGAGGGAGAGGCGGAAGAAGGAGGCGAGGAGGAGGAAGGGGAAGCGGAGTCGGGCGGTGGGTGAGGAGGACGGTGATGGTGAGGGAGAGGATGGTGTAGATGGTGTAGAGCAGGAGAAACCTTGATGGCCCCCACCTCAAGCAGGACCGAGAGCGAGCGCCGAACCCTCTTTCTCCTCTCGTCGCCGAGCTCTCTCCCCGCCACAAGTGCACCGGTCAACATCGCATCTTACAGCTGCACTCCATAATCCCTCCTCAATTCCTCGCCCACTTTCTCCTCCCTCACTTCCCTCCTCCCCTCCTTCTCCTTTCTCCTCCCCTCACTTCCCTCCCTAACAACCCTACTCCACTCCTCAGCAACAACCCAAACATGTTCCTCCTCATGCTTCGTCTGACTCTTGGCCGCTGTGACACTCTCCTTCTCCCCTCCCCCTGTTGCTGAGGAAGGGGCGTCGGCAGGGGACGCCTTCTCCCACTTCCCCCTCGTAATCTTAACCACCTCCCCCCTCTCCTCCATGCCCTTCAACACCTGTTTCTTCAAATAACTCATACTCCACTTTCCCTCTGCGCTGGCCTGCTGCCCCGGGAAGGGCTTGGAGAGGGGAGGAGGAGCGGAACCGCGTCGTGAGGCGCCGGCTAGGAAGTTGGATGGCGCGGGGCGGGAGGGGAGCGGTGAGGTGGTGGTGGAAGGGGAGTGGAGTAGCGTGTGGAGGGTGGCAGTGGTTTGAGGTCCTGCAGGGTTACAGCGTCGAGTTAGTAAGGAGAGAGCGAGCGAGAAGGAGAGAGAGGACAAACCTTGGCTTAGCAGTGTTTGTCGGACGAGAGCTGTCGCGGGGGAACGGAGAGTAGAGGTGAGGTGCATTTTGTGCTGTACTTTTGGTGCTGTTGAGGTGTTGGGAGACGAGCGAGGAGATGAGCAGGAGAGCAAGGGCTGAGGACGGACTTAGGATTTTCGAGCTCGGATCGAGAGGGGGGCTTCGCAGACTTGCATCAAAGTAGGCTCAAAAATCGCCCGAATATCTATTGAAGAGTAATCAAAGTACAACTCAGCTCAACTCCGACCTCTCAACGAGCTGCATCCCTTTCTCACTCGGTCGACCTCTCTGCTCCGCGCGCCGAGCTTCTTCTCGCCGCTCTCTCAGCTTCCTCATCCTCTTCTCGTCCGCTCCCAACTAAATAACGGCATCGACAATATCTACAGCGTCATCCAGATCGGCTTAGGCTCCCTGCTCCTCGAAAAGCCGTTAGATCTTGCTCGAGTGCAGCGCCGCGCCGAAGACGAGCCGGTGTCGCTTCAAAGGGAAGCTGATGAGGTAGATGGCTGATCTTGAAAGGCTGGAGAGGTCGGAGAGGCTAGTTGCTCGAGTGGAAGAGAGAGGCAATGGAATGGTGCGCGCCAGGATCAGTGACGAACAACGCGAAAGGCGGGTCACGGCGCGGCTCGGTCGAGGAGAGCAGGGCCCAGAACGACGGCGACGACGAGTTGTACACCTCTAGTGGTGAGATTAGAGTCTGCTACTCCGATGGAAACGGGTGGAAGAAGCAGCAAGACTCGTTGAACGTGACTTTCTGCGGATGGTCTCGCAGGCTCCTTCGCCGAGGCCGAGCTCAGGCTGCCGCTCTCTTCCTGCACGATAGGTGGCCAACTTGTCGTCGCTCAGAGTTGAGAAGAGAGGAGAAAAAAAACTCTGAGCTTGAAGGACTATGTGTTCTTTTGCTGCACAACGACGAGCAGTGTTCAGCTCCCTCCGTCTCTCTCGTCGAGCCACCGCCGAGCCATCTTTTTGCTGCCGAATGGCATGGACGAAGACATTACGTGCAAAGATGAGTCTTGAGACAGACGGAACGGCTGTGAGAGTTTATCAAGTGCTAAGCCTCGGAGCAGCTACAGACCCACTTTGCTCGCCCACTTCCTAGTCGCCCTCCTCCGTCGGCGAGCTCGAGCTTTAAGCTCGGGGTTCCAATCCCCCTCCGGATGGGCCACCTCCTCCACCCTGCTCTGCGCAAATTTCTCCTGACTACCACTGTCCTTCCAGCTCCTTCGACCCAGCTCTCCCTGTCTCTCTCTCTCTCTCTATCAAGCCCAATGTTGAAGAGAAAACGAGATGTAGAAATTACGATACGGGGGTTAACATCAACACTGAGGGTACTATGAGGGCGAGCTAGAAAGAAGAAGAAGGAAGAGATACTGATGAAACTATGCACACGTCGAAAAGTGGTCGCTTGCGGTGGAGGGTTTGGGCTGGGAGAGCTCGGTGGCTCGGCGTGGATCTACGCAGGAGGTAGGGCTCAGCTCGGGTCGAGCGGAGGCGGTTGTCGGAAGCTCACATTTTAGAACTTGTACTCGCCGTGCTCGAGCGCTTGCATTCGAGTCGAGAGGGTATTGAAGACGAGCGAGAAGCCGAGGTTCTGGTCGACGGTTTGCGAGCCGGAGAGTGAGCGAGGCGTTCCAAGAGAACGCAGAAGGGGACGTACCTCGGCTGCAGCGATGGTGAGAGGAAGCTCTCGGTCGAGGACGAGGCACATGAAGGCGCGGTTGGAGTGGACTTCGATGATGCGCGAGTCCGTCATGGCTGTGAAAGGAGGAGTGAGTATGAACAGCTCGACGAATAATCGAGACACCACTCACACTCGGCGACAAACTGCTCGAGAACATGGAAGATCTTGAGCGCCTTCTTGCCCGCCTCGGTCGTCGTCGAGCGGCGCGGGGAAGAGTCCTGCAGCGCTGTGGACGAAGGCCGCGTCGCTCGAATCGCCGCAATCTCGTGCATGACGCCCTTGCGGCGTAAGAAGTACTGGTAGGCGTCCGGCGTTTTGACGAGGAGGAGCTCGACGAGCTGGAGAGCGATGTTGATCAAGGTCCTTGGTCGCGGGAGGAAGGATGGCGGTGAGGAAGGAGGAGATCGAGACGGTCTGCGAAGGAGAGACGAGTCAGCTTTGGAAGCTCTCTTAGCTCTTGAAGCACAGCGCCGAGAGCACAAACTCACGAGAAGGTTCCAATCAGCGCGCAAGAAAGCGGTAGAGCGAGATGGGCGATTCTGAAGTCGACGAGGGTGATGGCAACTCCGAGCGAGGCCTTGGAGGCGGTGGAAAGCAACTTGAGTGTCTGCGTATAGGTGTTGGGTCCGACGGTCGTGCTATTGGGGTTGAGGAGAGCGCGAACGGCGGTGAGGAGGTCAGCTGAGAAGGGCTTCGAGCTTCTCGGGGTAGTGGCGGTATGAGTCGACGATGCGAAAGACGGCGAGCCATTCTTGCTTGACGACGCGTTGGTCGGGGTAGCCGAGGATGTTCTTGAAGATGGGGATGACATCCTGTACCATGGTGAACGAGTCGAGCGCGAGGGAGCGGCGGCAGTTGGCGGCGGCGGTGACGGCCGTGCGTTGGACGTGGAAGGAGAGGTGCTGGAACGATGCGGTGAATGGGATCGAGGGAGGAGGAGCGGCGGAGGGAGCGGGGGTTGCGAGCGAGTTGAAGGAGCGAGGCGAGAGAGTGAGGTGGGAGGGAGTAAGGAGGCAAGTGGCGAGGAGACGGCGAGAAGAGGATGGGAGAGGGAGAGAGGGAGGAAGGAGAGAGGAGAGAGGAAGAAGGAGGAGAGAAGAGCGGGGGATGGGCGCTGGGAATGGACGACGAGCAGCAAAGGGAAAGAATCGGCGAGGGTCAGCCTCCAGCGAGTGAGAGCGGGAGCAACGGAACTCACCTCCACTTCTCGGCGAACCAGAGGTACCTACTCCCCAATCTGCACACCTCCCATGCCTCCCTCAAGGATCTCATCCTCCTCGGCTGTCGTCTTCCAAGTGCGCTTCTCGCACTTGCCCTCCCTCACCAATGCATCCTTAATCAGACCCACGAGCATTTTCATGTCCTCCGGGCCGGCAACCAACGGCTCGTCGACGAGGAGAAGCTCGGCGGATCGCATGGTGGGGGGAAGCCCATTGAGCTCGATTGGGTCGTAGAATATGGATCGAGGCAGCTCGAGAGTGGGGAGGACCTCCGGGGGGTTCTCAGTGTCGTAGTCGAAGGAGGAAGAGTTGCCTTCTACGAGAACAACATCTCGGGCGGCGTTTCGGACGTATTGCTTGAAGCTGAGCTTGAAGTCGGATTTCGTGTCGTCGATATTCAGGATCCACGCGCGCCGGAGCTGAATCGGAAGGGAAACCATTTTGAGGAAGTCAGCGGGTGAAGCGACACTCGAGCGGACGAAACGGCCCACCATCGGAAAGGCGTCAAAATACCACACCACTTTCGTGTGCGCGCTTTCCCAGCTTTGCGAGAAGGCGACCTCAAAAAGGACGCGAGGTGAGGCTGTTGGGTTGCTAACGTCCTTGGCGTAGTAGAAGCTACCGTCGGGCTGGAGCTTAGCCTTGCCGACCTGTACCCCTGCGAGGTGGTCAGCGATGAGAGCGGAGAGCTGGACTCGATCAAGAGACATACTAGCGCTCCCCAACACACTGACAACTTTCATCCACAGGTTACGGCCAAGGGCGAATTGCAACCAACCCTCAAAGAACCGAGTCCCCGCATCATGCACCGCAGTCGTGCAGGTGATGATGCCGTAGCAGTTCAAGTATTCAACGTGGAGGCGCGTCCTGAGCTGCTCAAACGGGCTGCCCCCCCTCCCCACGAAGCGCGCCTCGACGTAGGTCTGACCTGGCGCGTGCTCGCTTTCGAGCTTGTCGACGAGCGCCTGAAGAGCTACAGCGTCGTAAACGATTATGGGCTGTGCCGGTGGAGACAGTATAGCCTTGATCTGCTTCTCCTCCTTCTTGCTGCCGGCTGGTGTGAAAGGCGTCGAGGGCGCGGACGAGCTCCTTGGCGGGTGGGAGAAAAGAGACGAGGAGGACGAGTCGGAGGAGGAGGACGAGGTGGAGGCGGTGAGTGGACTTCTGTAGTTCTGTTCGAAAGCAGGTCCGAGTCCTGAAGAGGCGGTGGTCATTTTGGGCGAGGTAGGCATCGGGAAGAAAGAAAGGCGCGTCGACCGTTTCGAACTGTTTGAGCTAGCGAAAGGGGTGCGATGCTGTACAAGAGCGCTTCCGGGGCAGCTTAGCTAACTTAGACGAGTAATCTGCCCCCTGCTCGCGCTTGCTCGATCCAGCTATAGCTCGCTCGGCGTTTCCTCCGCTGCTCGCCCAGCTAGCTCCCAACTCACGCGTCGAAGGTGTCGAGCGGGACTGAGACCGAGCGTGCAGAGCAGGTTAAAATGACCGACGGAGGAAGCGAAAGAGCAAACAAAATGAATCTCGGCGCTATGTATGTTTCGAGTCGCTCGAAATCAAGTACAGCCGAGCTCGAACTTGGCCATCATCGCCGAGCTTGCTTTCGAACGCGAGAGCGAGCGAGCAAAGTCGCAGAGGGACACAGTGAGCTACAAGATAAGTTAGCAGAAGGCTATGCTACATGAACGACCGACGTATGATCGCTGATCCACCTCCCTTCCCTTTCTCGGCGCTCGACCTCCTTCCCCTCCACTTCCGACTCCCCTACTCCCTCCTCCCTACTCCACCTGCTTCACCCCCCTCCTCCTCTCCACAAACCCCTCCCTCGCCTTATACACCCTCTTGACCCTCATCTTCTCCTTCTCCCCCTGCTTCGGCGAGTTGGGAGCAGCGCCGAGCCCAAGTCGAGGGGCGTGGCCTTGTCGAGTCAATCCTCGCGCTTGGTGGTGGGGGGCGTGGGCGTGGGCGTGCACTGTACGAGAGCAGGCAGAGCAGAGATAATGTCAGCTTAACGAGCGCACCTCGCACCGAGCAAAGAGGGAAGAGAGAGAGGGAGAGAAGGAAGAAAGAGAGAGCACAGAGAGAGGAAGCGACATACCAGCCCTCCGTTCGACGTCGCTCGCCGCCTCGCCCTCGCCCTCGCCTTCGCCCTCGCCCTCGTCCTCGCCCGAGCTCGATCCCAAGCCCACCGCCTCCCCAATCTCTCCCAACAAATCGCCCACAAACGCGCCCATCAAACTCTGCTCCGTCTGCACCGGCTCCTCGGCGCTCGCCGTCCCCGTGCCCTCGACCTCGACCTCAACCGAGACGGAGGTGAGCACAGGCGCCTGAGGGATGGACGAGGGCGTAGCGTCCCCTCCCTGGATGGGCACTTCTTCGGTGAGGACGCCGTCTTGGAGGATTGGGCCGCGGTAGACGCGCTTCTTCAGGTCCTTCTGCTCGGCGGTGGAGGGTGAGGGAGAAGGTGAGGGTGAGGGAGAGGCAGGGGAAGAAGGAGGGCGCGGGCGCGGGAATTTGTGAGGGTCGTGCTCTTGCTCTGCTCCCTCGGCGAGCTGCTCCTGGGCGACGAGGGCGGCGGGGGCGGCGGCGACCTTCTGCTGCTGCTGCTCCTCCTCGGCGGCTGCAGCAGGCGTCCTCTGCGCGCCTCCTCCTCCTCCCGGCGTCGTCGTCGGTTTAGCAGCAGCAGCGGGCGAGACGGCTCCAACGATATGAGCAGCCTTCTTCGACTGCAAACTCGGGTCATTCCACATCTTCCTCGCTTTGGCCGTCGAATGCTCGTGCTCGGCGGGTGTGGTCGAAGGAGGAGGAGGAGGAGGAGGTGGGGATTGGCGAGCGGGTTTGATGACGAGGGGAGGAGGGGTGGATGAGGGAGGGGGGAAGGGGTCTGAAAGGATGGGAGGAGGAGGGGTGCCGGAGGGGGTGTTGGCGGGGGCGGAGTCTGGGGGAGGGGAAGGGAGAGAGAGGGAGGGAGGTCAGCGCCGAAGCCGAGGAGCGAGGAGCGAGAACGTACTCGAGAAATAGTTGACATTCGACCCCGGCGGCGGTAGATTCGACCGCGTATCCCCATCCTGAATGATGACCGAATCCCAGACCCATCGTTTCTCCTCATTGGCCTCTCCCCTCTTGGCCTGCTCCCCTCGCTTCTCCCTCCCCGCCCAGCCCGAGCCCGACCCAGAATTAACGACGTTCGGATCCCCCACCGCTCCCCCAATAATCATCGCCACCAATCCCCTCCTCACGCGCTCCTCCCTAACTCCCGCTTCATGCTCGTGCTCAGCGGGCAAAGCCAAAACCGGCATGGCCGACCTCTTCTCGGCGGAGGAGGAGGAGGAGACGGAGGGATCTTGCACGGCTGAACCGGCGAGGAGGGCGAGGAGGGAGCGCTTGATTTGTGAGAGGTGCGAGTGGGAGGAAGAGGGGAGGGAGCGAATCGTTGGGTCGAGGGAGGGGTGGGCTGCGAGGAGGTGGGGTTCGGCGATGGCGGGGCGAGTTCGTGGCGGTGGCGGTAGGGAGTGAGGGAAAGCAAGGAGAGAAAGGGAGCGATAGGTCAGCCAGCTGCCATGCTCGCGGCTCAACCCAAAGCCGAATCGAATCCCAACTCACTCGAATCGCTAAAACCCCCAATCTTGGGCTTCTTCACCCCCTTGGCTACGACATGAGTATTCCCACTCTTGGCTTTGTACTCTGCTGGTACGGTCGTTACTCTTTTCACGCCGCGAGGTTGGATTCGACCGTCGGCGGCGGCGAGAGCTGGGGAAGAGGAGGAGAGGAGAAGGAGGGTGGTGCTGAGGAGGAAGAGGGGGAGGGAGCGCATGCTTGCTGCTCGAGCGTGGTAGTGGTGGTGCTGCTGCTGGGAGAGAGTTGGAGAGGCGAGACAAGGCGGGATGGGATGGCTGGCCGAACTGAGCTGAGAGGGCGAGACGAGAAGGACGGAAGGGAGGACCGTCGGGCCTGTGTAGTGTTGTAGTGGTGTAGGTCGACTTGGTCGAGTGCTGCTGCTGTACCGTAGCGGGAGATGAAGCGAGAGGGAGAGGACAAAGAGCGGAGACGAAAGAGCCTCGCTCCCGAGCAGAGGACGCACTTGGCCGGGCACTGAGACTCTAGGATCCTCACCACTTGAGTGCTCCCCTCCCTAATCCAGCTGCAGCCCTTCACTTCCTCGCTGGCTGCTCTGGCGCTGCTGCTCCGTCTCCCCGGTTGAGGTGCGGGCAGCTCCCAGCTCTAATGGCCTACAGCTCCCTCCGCAGCAGCAACAGCCAGCTTCCTCCAACTTGAAAGCAAGCGGAGCAGCGACCCGCAAAAGGTACAGCCCAGCGGGACGGCCAGACCTCTCACTCGCGTTTGAGCCGCATCAGGAAGGTTGACTCGTCGAGAGGGCTGGCTCGGGCTTGAGTGCTGGGAGAGGAGTTGTAGGCGATGTTGTAAGGATAGTAGGAAGGTCGTTGTAGAGTGAGGGCTGGGGCTGTACGAGAGTGAGATGAAGGCGAGCGAGTGGGAGGAAGGAGAGAGCGAAGGCTGGGAGGTTCTGTACTTCACCATTGTCGGCTTCCGCTGGTCTCTTGGCTGCAGGCGTACAGCAGATATCTCAGAGCATCCCACAGCGAAGCCTCCCGCTGCTGTAAAGCTTTCTATCAAGCTGCAGAAGCAATAGGGGCCCCATCGCCGAACTTCCCCCCTTGGCCCTCATCCCCTACAAGGCAAGTCTGACTTTCATCTCTCAAGGGGGGGAGCGCGTTGATGCGCGTCTGCTGCAGCACGAGCTCTAATGCTCGACGAGCTGGGAGCCAGCTAGCTGTAGCTCATCCGCTCGGCTAACAAGGCTTCGGTGCACTTCTCTTTTTTTAGAGCTGAGATGTAGCACATCACTCGCGTGGAGTTATCTTCAGTTCCATTCTTTGTCTTGCTTGTGCAGTAAGACAGTCCCCTCCTCGCTCGCTCGCTCAGCGCTCAATTGACCGTCTATGCTTCGCGCGTCCCTCCCTCTTCCTTTCTGCCGCTTCTCTCGACTACAGTACAGCTCCTCGGAGCAGCAACATCAGTAAGCTATACCTCTCTACAGCCTGCATCGCTTAGAAGCCCCCGCTGACTCTGCTTTGCTCTCCTACAGCTCCCCTAGGCCTCTGAGGCTCTGAACGCTGAAACGCACGGGACTCGAGCTCGAGCTCGAGCAGGCGTCTCCGCTGGCGATGGGTTCGCTCTCCCTTCTTTTCTACTCGGCCAATATCCGGCTAACATACCCCTCGTCCCTGTGCATGCTTCAGCCCCCGAATCCCTCACCTTCCTCCTCGCTCAGCTCGCTACGCCCGCTCCCTCCCTCTCCCTCTCTACCCTCCTGCACGCCCAACTCGGCGGATTGCTACGACAACAACGGGCATTGAATAACATGACTCGCGCGAGGGAGACGCTAGGAATCCTGCTAAGACGACAGATGCACAGCTCCGAGCCTGACGCTCTCGCTTCGGCGGGGGCGGGGGCGGGGGCGGGGGCGGCGAAGAGCAGGGGTTCGACGGCCGGAAGCACTCAGAAGGAGGAGGAGGATACCGAACTAGCCTTCGCCCAGGCCTATCACCGCGCCATGACCTCGTTCGAACTCGCCTTCGCCTTCTCCTCCCCTGACCCTCCCTCGGCGCCCTCCGACTACTCGACAAAGAGCTGGCTCTCCCACCCTTCCCTCCCCCCTCACTCGAGCAGCACCATCCTACACTCCCTACAACTCCTCCTTCTCGCCGACGGCGACGGCGACCCGAGCTTGCTCGGCGCTGGGATAGCGACGCTGGAGGGCTCGGCGCTGTCCTCCCTGCTTTCTCCAGCAGGGAAGGGGGGGGAGACGCCGTTGGAGATACTCGTCAGGCTTCTACTTGCCACGCGAGGAGCCGAGGGAGTGTTGCAGATGGTGGTGGGATGTTGGGAGATGGCGGTGAGGGAGATTGTGGGGAGGGAGGAGAGCGAGGCGCAGGAGGAGGAGGAGGAGGGCGGTGGTGTGCGCTCCTCCAGTGGAGGTGGAGTGGGGCTTGGATTGGGGCAAGGAGTCGGGTTGGGCCTGGGGTTAGGACTCGGCGGAGGAGGAGGAGGAGGAACCGAGCCGAGACGAGCGCCGAGGGAAAGAGCAGCAGCAGGATCAGGACGAGGGCAGAGGGAGAAGGAGCTCGAGGATTTCCTGGTGGGCATGCTGGGCGTGTTGGAGGGGATGGGCATCTTTCTCCCGGCTCATTCTTCCTCCCTCGGCGCCAAACCCTTCTCAGCCCAACGAGCAACCTCCTCGGGCCCCCTCCACCTCAACAGAGCACACGAATCCATCCTCCTCACTCTCATTTCCTCCTCGCGCGCTCTCCATCCTTCCCCTCCTCCCTCGCCCAGTCCTCCTCAATCCCAAGCCCAAGCGCCCACCTCGCCAACGCCGAGCACCAAATCACCCCCCTCCTCAAACAACAGCCACTGGTCCACCACCCTCGCCCGCGGCGCTACAGACACATTCTCCAGCCTAACGGCCTACCCCTTGGCTGGGTTGTCGAGCATGGGGAGTATGCTCCCCCCGATATCGTTGCCAGCTTCGCCCATCCCTGCGGCTTTCTACTCGCCCTCGCCCAATCCTTCTTCACTCTCAACCCCACCACCTCCTCGAGCGTCGCCTAACCCAAACAGGGGTGAGAAAGAGAAGGAGGACGACACGCCACCGCCTCTTCCGCCCAAACCTCCTTCCACCACTTCAAGTTCCTCCCCCTTCGCTTCACCCTCTCCATCCTCCAACTCGCGCTTCTCCCCCTCCCGCTTCTCCCCCTCCCAACTCCTCCCTCCCTCGCCCGACGTACCGCCCAAAGACCTCGGCCTGGGGAAAGATCCCCTCCCCCCTCTCCTACGACGAGCGTCGGCGGAGCTGCTCGTGGCTTTGACGCCTGCGCCGCGGCCGAGCAACGCAGACGGACAAGGGGACTCGGTGGCGGTACCGCTCGTGCAAGCTCTGATTTCCCAGCTGTTGTCGACCTCTTTCCCTCCTTCTTCTTCTGCCTCGTCCTCTCCCTCCGACGCGGACGCCTCAGCCCGACCTTCGCCCTCGGCGCCGAACCCCCCCTCCTCCTCCTCCTCCGGCCCCTCGTCCCCAGCAGCGCACTGCCACCACAAGGTCCTCCTCCTCGCCCTCGTCCGGTGGTACTCGTTTGCCTGGCTCGGCTCGCGCCTCGGTCGGTTGAGCTCGGGCGGGTGTGTCGAATCGGCCTCTGGCTTCTCGGGTGTTCGGCTTTCTGCTGGATCAGTCGACGATGCTGGAGGAGGACCCGAGACGAGGATGAGGAGCTCGGCGCTGTTGGATGAGGTGTGGCTGCCGGAGGAGGAGGCGACGAGGTTGGGGAGGGGGGTGCAGAGGGTCGTTTATCGCGCTGTGGTGGAGGCTTGTGGGGGTGTTGGGTCGAGCTCGGGGAGTGAGCGAGGAGCAAGGGTGGGAAGCGAGGGGGATGAGGTGGAGAAGGCGGCGAGGGGGTTCGTTGACGGCTGGATTATTGGGAGTGGTCGGTCGAGTACGAGGGAAGGAGGAGAGAAGCAGGAGGGAGGACCAAGGCTCACCGCCTTCGCCCTCACTTCGACCGAGTATACGACGCTCATTCACTCGTTCGGCGCGCTCATCCTTCCCTCAAGGACGTCGTTCCCTTTCTCGCCTTCGACACGCCAGCACACCGCCTCGTCCTCCTCTGCCTCCTACTTCTCCAGCTCCTCCCCCTCCCCCTCCCCTTCGAGCATCAACATGTCCTTCAAACGCTCGGCGGCTTTCGGCTCGCCTTCCCTCTCGGCTTCCAACTCGGCGCAGGCCCCGACGAGCAGCTCGCCACGACATCTCAGCGACGAAGGATCCGCGACGAGTCTAGGAGACCGAGTCGAGGAGGTCTTGGAGCGATTGAGTTGGGTCGAGCGCGAGGAGAATCCCGCTCAGAGGAGGGGAGAGGCGGTGCTGTTCGCTTTCTCGCGCTCGGCGAGGGAGGTCGAGATCAAGGATAGCCTACCGACATGCGAGGAGCTGGCCCGCAGCGGCGATCAGCAGGAGGATGGAGCAGCTAGACCGCCGGAACCCACTCGGCACCCTCGCCCTTCGCCGCCTCTTCGTACGCAGTCCTCGCCCTCGACTTCCGCCACCTCAACCAACGGTTGGATCTCTCCTCCCCACTCGCCACGACAGGAAGCGCTTCGACTCGTCATGGATCGACCGAGCTTTCCCCATTCGAGCCCCAGCCCTAGCTCGGCGTTGAGGGAGGACCCTTTCCACTCCCCCGGCACTCAACCTGAGCTCGACGACTCGACATCATCGACGAAGGCCAAGCCAACACAGCAAGAGATGGACCTTCTCCGCCGTGGCCTCTTCGCACTCGCTCGGGCTCGGACAGTCCTTCTGGGCGGCGACATTCTCGGCCTACTCGCCTCAGCGTCGACTCGAGCAGCAGCAGAGCAGGATTACCTCTTGCAAATTCTTTACGAGCAGACGGTGAGCGTCTTGAGGTACTATGAGGAGCGAGGGGTGGGAGTGGAGCGACTGCTCGAGAAGGTTGTCGAGCCGCTGAGGAGGGAGCTCAGCAGGCGGGAGGAGGAGGAGCGGAGGCTGAGGAGGTGGTTGGGGGAGGTGGAGCAGCAGAGGATGGCGCTGCTTGATCGAACGAGGGAGGAGAGAGGCATCTTGAACGTGAGTTGTGTCGTTCTCCTTCGCCGAGCCGAGCTAACACTCCTAACCGCGAGACAGGACCTCCGCATCCGCTCCTGGTACTCCTCCGTCCAATCCAGCCCGCTTGGCCTACAACTCCGCTCCCGCCTCGCCGAGCTACACCTCCCTCGAGCCCCTCTCGAACGCTCGCAAGCCCAGTCCGCCCTCGAAGCATGGGGGAAAGAGCTCGGCGTCTACTCTTTCACTCGCCCAGAGGAGGGGGATACGACGTTCGACGAGGCGTTGATGCTCGTGGAGACGGCTGTGGCTATTGAGTGTCAGCCGGAGATGGTGTTCAAGCGGGAAGTCTGGGCGAGGGAGAAGGAGGTTTTGGCAAGGATGGTCGCTTCGCAGCAGCAAGGGAGGGAGCAGCAAGCGGAGGAGCAGAGCGCAAGGCCGAGCTTTGCAGAGTCGTTACTCGCTTCAGGATCTTCCATCCTCTCGGCGCCGCTCTCGCTCGCTGGTCTGCCCCTTCCTTCGTCGCCGTCGCTCCCTTCTTCGACCTCCAACACCGACGCCCAACCAGAAGAACCCCTCATCATCCTCTCTTTCGGCGCCTGCTCCATCTCCCTTCTCAAGCCACACGAACATCCCACTCCCTCGCCCCCCTCGATCGAAGAGTTCCTCCTCCGCCTTCAACTCAAGCTCGCCGCCTACCTCTGGTCCGATCTCTCGAGCACGCTCATCTCCCCTCGAAACCACGAAGGCCGACTCTGCGGCAGCGACTCTTGGTTCGAGGAGTTCGCCAGTCCGCTGTCGCCGCTGCCGAGGCCTGAGGAGAGGGAGCTGCGGAAGGGAGTCAAGCCCGTCCCGAAGGCCTACTTGCCGACTACGCCCAAGCCTCCAGCCTACCTCATCAAGATCCTCGAGCGGTTCTCGATGCACCCTTCGCCCCATGCCAAGATGCAGGCGTTGTTGGAGCTCGAGTTGGTGCTCTCGGCGACGATGAGTGCGCCGCATTCGGCGCAGACCACGCCATCTACCTCCGCTTTATCGACGACCACGCTGACACCGACCGAACGCACCAAGGGATACCTCGCCAAGCTCACCTCCCTCGTTCCCGCCCGAGATCGGACGACTCGGGTCAGTCTCTCGCGAAAACCCATCACCGTCGCCGTCGAGAACGAGCCTCCCTCAACCCTCACCGCCGATCTCTTCGGCGCTACACACTCGACAAACGGCGAGGACAAGTTCCCTTCGCTCTTCGACCATCCTCATCGACGCTCTCGGTCGACCTCTCGTCCTCTTTCGCTCACATCGAGCAGCTCGGACCTCCCTTCCCTCCTTCCCTCTCTCCTCGACTTTACTTCTACTTCGACATCTACCTCACCACTCGCAAGCACCATCCCTTTACCACCAGCGCCACTAACGACCGACATCCTCCTCCCAACGCTCGAATCCCTCTTCCTGCACGCTCTACCCTCCCTCCCCACGCTTTTCCAATCCCTGCAGATCATCACCTCTCTCACTCCTTCCTCCTTACTCGACCACCATGCCCTCGGCAAGGTCTTCTGGGACACTGCCGGCGCGGCGTTGAGCTTGAAGCGAGAGGTCGTCGAGGGCGAGTTCGGCGTCGTCGAGAGGGGGATGAGGGCGCTTAGTGAGGGCACCGAGGAGGGAATAGAGCTAGCAGAGAGATTGGTCAAGATTGGTGAGCTTGTTTCGCGTCTTCGAGGTGCTCGACGCGAGCTGACTTTCCGCCTCGGCGCTCGCTTGCCAGCTGCTCGAGAAGAGTCGGAGGTCGCGCTGAGTATGCTGGGGTCGATGGGTTTGCCGCATTAGTCCACCTCGTTACCATTTTGCTGTTGCCATCATCATGGTTTGTTCTCGCTCTCGCTTCGAAGAGCTGCGCCGAGTTGAGATTCGAGGCGAGAAATGCAGCGAGATGTTACAACTGAACAGCGAGGGCCTCTATACATCGAGTCTTAACTATGTTCACTTGCTCATCCCGATCGCCTCGAGCTTGCCGAAGTGAGGTCGGGCCAGGCGAATGTTGAGTTCAATCGCGGCGGGTTCTGCGAATCAGAGGGTCAGCAGAGGGTCGGGCGAAAGCGAGTGAGGGACCAGACGCACGAATGGTATTGCGAGCGACGACGAGAATGTATGTCTCGGGTGTAAGGGTATCGAGCACGGCGGTGTAGTACGGCGAGGAGAGAGTGAGCGACGAGAAGGGCGAGCGGATCTTGCTGTTGGAAGCGAAGGTCGGATCAGCTCCGTCCAGCCTCCACAGCCCGTACGACTCACGTGCAACCCAGCTTGAACGCCTTGACCATCGTACTGATACGCTCGAACCGTCGCTTGTCCCAATCCTCGGCGTCCTCCAATTCGTTCGGCGCTGTGACGGACGAGATGACTAGGAATGTCGTCCGTTCGAAGAGGACGACTTCTGAGGCGGACGAGAGCTCGAGGAAGTGTGTGAGGTGAGATCGCAGAGAGGAGAGGGAGGGCATGAGGTGGGCGATGACAATCGACCAGGCCTGTTGACGAGAAGCTGGTCAGCCGAGTAGAACTCACGGAGGAACAGTGAGCTCACCTTGTACAACGTCTCGTTCCAGATACTCGTGCCGTAGAACTTGAGGTTACCGCTCTTCCAGCCCGACTCGGTCGCCCTCTTGGTCACGTCCGCCTCGAATTCGGCCAACTTGCTCGCCTGCTGGGCCTCTGGCACGAGATCCATCTTGTGCAGCAAAATGAAGACGGTAGGACCTTGCGACTCCGAGTCCTCGCTGCTCTTGTCTGCACCTTCAATGACCGTGTCCGAGCCGATGGGATTCTGGTCGCGAAGAGCGCCGAGGCATTTGAGAAAGTAGTGCGTGTCGGATCCCGTGAGCTCGGGCGATTCGGCGTCAAAGATGTAGATGAGGGAGTGAACAGAGCGGAAGATGGTGGAGGATTGCGAGGTGAGATGCGAGTCCATGAAGGCTGTCCGAAGCGAAAGGTCAGCGATTGCAGCTCGCCGAGCGGCGCTACTCACAGTCTTGCCCTCCGCAATCCCACAGATCAAGTCGTAGCCCTCCTAGAAACTTGATCTGACTGCTTTCCACGTCTATGGTCGCTCCGAGCCGTCGGGTGTCTGCTGCTAGTCGCGATTGGAAGATTATGCTCCTCATTGAGGTCTTGCCGGATCCGGACTTTCCCATGAGCAAAACCTAAATTCAGCAGTCATGTACAGGAGCAGACAGTAGCGTAACGAGCAGCAGGGAGCGAGAGAAACGGGGAGATGAGCCAACAAGAGAGTTGCGTCAGTGGGGCCATTCCGAGAGCTGTAGCGCTGTAGGGAGACCAGCGCACCTTTTTCCGAGATTTGCTCGACATGGTGGTGATTCTTGCGAGCCGTCTGGTGCGAGTTGAAGCGAGACGAGTGAGCAGCGCGGAGGCAACCCTAAAGAGCGGCTGCGAGCAGCTCAGGTTGTCGACCTGCCAAACTCCTGCCAACACCTCGTCTCGACTTCGACTCTTCACCTACAACTTCAACTCACTCTCAGACTACAAACAAAATGACCTGGGGTACTAGGAAACTCAACGATGGCCGCGAGCTGCCCGAGATCGGCTTTGGCACTTGGACCGCCGGCGCTGGCCAAACTGTGGTGGATCAGGTCGAGCAGGCAATCGAGACGGGCTTCGATCACATTGACACGTATGTTCTAGCTCTCTGGCTGCTCTGCTGATCCTCGACTCCGCTGCAGTATTGCAGAATCGCTCTGACCGGCGACTGATGCCCCACCTTGCCTCTTGCTTCTTTGAAGTGCCCAATACTATTCCAACGAGTCCGAGACTGGCAAGGGAATCAAGGCGTCTGGGGAGAAGCCTTGGATCACCACCAAGTGGTAAGTAGACCTCTGCAGAGGCAGAATTTGGTCGCGTGCGAAGCTGACCAAGCTCGCCATTTCTCACCTCGCAGGTCTGGCAAGGACAGCAAAGGCATTCGCCAGAGTCTTGGAGAGTCACTCGAGTACCTTGGAGTCAAGAGCGTCGACTTGTACCTCATCGTAAGCCCCACCGCCCGGAACCCGGCGATCACTCGGCGGCTCACTCGGCTCACTCTCGCTCCTCGAACAGCACTCCCCTCGTCTCGTCATCGGAGACGCTCCTGCTAGCTGGCGCCAATTTGAGGAGATTAAGAAGGAGGGACTCGCCAAGTCCATCGGAGTCTCCAACTTCCAGATTGACGACCTCGAGTCGATCCGCGAGGCCGGCCTGTCGACTCCCGCTGTCAACCAGGTTCGTTCTGCCTTTCACCCTGCTGAATCCTCTCTTCTCGACCAAAATATGCACTTGGCTGCTTGCCGAAGGCGAAGACTGACCGCCTCGCCCTCGTAGATCCTCCTTCACCCCTACGTCTACGCCAACACCGCTCCCCTGCTCGCCTATCACGCCGAGCACGGCATCGTGACCGAGGCGTACTCCTCCCTCTACCCTCTCACGCACGAGACCGGTGGACCTCTCGACAAGCCCCTCGCCAAGATCGCAAAGCACCACAAGGCGAGCGAGGCCGGAGTGCTGTTCGCTTGGGCGAGGGCGAAGGGTGCTGTCATTGTCACGTATGTTCTCTCCTTCTCTATCTCTGCTGCAAACTCAAGCTGACCTCGTGCTCTGCATCGACAGCACCTCCCGCCAAAAGGACCGCCTCAAGGACTACCTCAAGTCCGGCGACCTCAACCTCAGCGACGAGGAGATCGAAACGCTCGACAAGGCGGGCGCCAAGTTCCAGGCGTGGAAGGGAAGGCAGAGGGTGTGGAAGGTGCTCCCTTGGGTCGTCGTTACCGCCGGCGGTTTCGCGCTGAAGAAGTGGTGGCTCGGTCAGTAGACGATGAGCCGGTGTAGATGGATAGTTCGAACAGCATGAACAGCAAGCATCAGTGAATACTCCCGACGAGCTGGAGGTTGTGCGAGCGCTTGAGTCAGCTCTTGAGCGACAGCATTGGCGGAGCGTCGCTCGCTTCTCTAGCTCTCGTTGCCGGCCGAGTGAGGTGTCATGCGCGAGTGAGCCTAAAATGGACATTACAGCTAAATCACCTCAGGGTAGGCCTGTCCGCACTCTGTTGCGAAGCCCCTTTCGCACACATACGGCTGCAGAAAATCGGAAGCGGTCAGCTCGGCGTTGATCTCGGCGTTGGCTCTCTCTTTCAGAAGTGACAGGCAGAGACCTAGCTCACCTGAAGAGGCGGTTCTTGTGTTGAGTCCAAGTTGGTACCAACTGCCACCGTATCGGGGAGGATACCAGCCAGCAGAGCGGGTACGCCCGAGAAAGTCGCCGAGGGGTTGGCTTCTGCTCGATCGAGTCGGCGCATCAGCTCGGCGCAAGGATATGGGGAGAAGAAATAGAAGACCAGGAAAAAGACTGACTGTTGAAGAGACAGTAAGTCTTGTCGAATGCCGACATCGGGACGGGAGCGCCGTTTTCAAGCGTGGCGACGACGAGACCAAACGCAGCCGAGTCGATGATCATGCTGAAGTGGTCGGCTAGGTGGAGCCTGTAGATGATGAGGGCGGGATCAGCTGCTGAGGGCAAAAATAGAGAGAGGAGAAAGACGAACGGGCCACAGTAGTCGAGATCCTGCAGAGCGTGCACCGAGGCGCCGGCGAGGTTGCTAGTCGCCAGTGAGCGGGGACTCTCAGGCTGGATCACGTCGTCGAAAATCTGACAAGTCCAATCACCCATCACCACCGTGAAGCGAATCAGCTCCCTACCCTCAACCCCTCGCCGAAGCAACGCCGAACCTCCGAGTCGAACTCACCGTCAAAATCGCCGTCGTGGGCACCAGCGCCCTCCCTCCACCTCCAGCAAGCATACTATTCTGCGCAGCAAGGTACCTACTCCCCACCGTCTGCTGCCAAATACTCTGCGAGCAAGTAGGGACTCCCAACGCTCCTACCAGTTTCAAGCAAAGTAGAGCTACCTCGGCCGTACCGCGGAAGTCGGGAGCGAGGCCTATGTAGTTCTGTACCAAGGGAATCAAGGAAGGGTAGAAGATGAGCGCCCATTGGATGTTGAGCCCGCCGCCTTGCGAGTGACCGATTAGAGAGATGCGAGAGGTCGAGGATTGGGGAGCGAGGATGGAGATGGCGCGGGCGACGTAGGACGCGGAGAGTTGGGCATCGGTCAAAGAGCGGCCGGGGAGATCAATCTGTGAGCGAGCCGAGAGAGAGGGTCAGCGAGCGGCGCCGCGCTATCACCAAGAGTGTCTCTGTACTCACCCAGCAAACATCGTACCCCTTCCCTACAGCAGGCAAAACCGTTGCATAGGGTCCATCCTTCCAGCTCTCCACTCCATTCGATCCAGTCCCATGCACGAGGAGGACAATCCCTCCCTTCGCACCCGTGACGCCGAGAGGGCAAGTGATAGCATTCTGTACTGTGGCGGCGGAGACGGGGTAGGGAGCGTCTGCTGGGGCCGAGGGCTTCGGCTGAGTAGCAACAAGTCAGCGCAAAAAAATTGCTGGAGGGGGGAGAGGACGAACAAGCGCCGAGACGAGGGAGACGGTGGCCGAGAGGAGGAGGGCGAGGGTGTTGAGCGGCAGCATCACTAGTAGCTTGACTAGCGTAACGCTACAATAAGATGAGCGAAGAGAGAAGGAAGGAGGAAGAGCGCAAGAAAAGGGAGAACAAAAGAGAGTCGAAGCAAGGTTCAACACGGCCTACCACGGCTCGGGGGCGGGGTCGACCGGGTTTCAACGCAGAGACAGCCGACAGCGATCGTCTACTGGAATGTTGAGTGACGAAGCGGTGGGAGGAGAGGAGTAAGGCGGGCAGGAGATGAGAAGATTGGAATGGAAGGAAGGGAGGAGGTGATGAGCCGCAGATGGTGGTGTTGCAGAAGATACAGGCAAAGAGAAGTCGACATTCAAGGAGTAACTCTGTGCGGCTCAAGTGCAGAGAGATCCAGCGAGGCCTCGAGTTGAAGGAGGAGAAGCAAACGAGCTGCCTTCTCTCGGCCGAGCAAATTCATCCCCTCTTGGCTCAACAGGATACACGCTCAGCTCCACAAGGCAGCTTCACACGACACAGAAAACAAGTGCCATCACTGAGGGCGACTCCTCTCGCACAGCCGCAAGGCTGCATCAACGCTGATAAGGTCAGCTCGGCTCGGCGCTCGCCCGCACGTGCCACCATCGAAGGCAGAGCACTCAGCGCCTTGCTCGAGGTGAAGGCAAGGAGAAGCTGGTATGAAGAATTGGTCTGCTGCTGCTGCAGAATACAGCACTCAAGCGAGGCGTGCTCCAAGACATGGTCACGCTGACAGAGCTGGCTTCTCTCGCCGTAGCGCAGAAATCTGTCCAGTCTTCAGCATCAAAATACAAGCTTTGTTCAGCAGTACAGCTCTACACAGCACTTCAAAACGCCTTCCCACATTGCGTAGCGAACCCCCTCTCACAGACATACGGCTATTCGCCAGCAACAATCGTCAGCTCGGCTCGGCGCTCGCTCGAAAGCAGAGAGATCAACTCACCTGCAGCGGCGGCTCCCCCGTAGCGTCCGCTCCCGTACTAATAGCCACTACATCCGCCAAAGCACCAGCGAGGAGAGCGGGGACGGTCGAGAAGTCGGCGATGGGGGCGTTTTCTGCTCGGTCCATCAATTTCTCTGGTCAGCTCTTCAGCCTGGAGAGGGAGAGAGGGGGAGAAGGGGGAAGCGCACTGTTGACGAGACAGTAGGCCTTATCGAACGCAGACATTGGGACTGGTGCGCCGTTCTCCAAAGTGGCGACGACCAAACCGAACGCGGCGGAATCAATAACCATGGTGAAGTGGTCTGCTGCGTGTGCTCTGTCTCCCGCCAATCAGAGGGGAAGGATAGTATCAGTATAGAGAGCACGAGAGAGAGAGGAGAAGAACGAACGGCCCGCAGAAATCCAGATCCTGAAGGGCGTGCACCGAGGCGCCGGCGAGGTTGGAGGTAGCGAGGGTGCGAGGCGACTCGGGTTGGATCACGTCGTCTGTGATCTTTGGTCCTCAAACCCCGATTTACAGTAGCGCCGAGCGAGCGAACGAGAAGTCAGCTCCTCTGCTCAAGAATTGCGACGGAAAGCCATCGCCGAGCCCCGACTCTTGGAAACTCACCGTCAGAATCGCCGTCGTGGGCACCAGCGCCCTCCCTCCACCTCCAGCAAGCATACTATTCTGCGCCTTCAAATACCTACTCCCAACAGTCTGCTGCCAAACGCTCTCAGCACAAGTCTTCACACCCGCCGCTCCCAACCCCTTCTGACACAGTAAGAGACTCTCCGCTGTCCCTCTGAAGTCAGGGGCTAGGCCGATATAGTTCTGTACCAAAGGGATCAGGGAGGGGTAGAAGATGAGAGCCCATTGAATGTTCAGGCCGCCGCCTTGGGAGTGACCGATGGCTGAGATCCGGCCGGTCGAGGATTGGGGAGCGAGGATGGAGATTGCGCGGGCGACGTAGGAGGCGGAGAGTTGGGCGTCGGTTAAACTTCTTTGAGGGAGGTCGATCTGCGCGTGGAGCGAGGCAAGGGTAGGAGAGGGTCAGTGAGCCGCGCCGAGCAGCCTTCGCCGACTCAGAGCCGAGGAAGACGAAAGCAGACCCACCCAGCAGACATCGTACCCCTTCCCCACGCTCGGCAGCACTTTTCCATACGGCCCGTTCTTCCAGCTCTCACTTCCCGTCGATCCAGTCCCATGCACAAGGAGGACCACTCCTCCTTTTTTGCCGGCGATGCCGTTGGGACAGGTGATGGCACTTTGGACGGTGGCGGATGAGATGGGGTAGGGTGCGTCTGTGGGGGTTGAGCGACGGGGCTGGGGTGGAAGGTTAGCGATGGCGAGAGAAGGAGAGGGAGAGGGAGAGGGATGGGACGAACGAGCGCTTGGACCGAGAGAGTCAGGGAGGAGAGGAGGAGGGCGAGGGTGGTGAGATGCAGCATTGCAGTCGAGTAGTCGTCGTTCAAGTCCAAGGAGAAGCACCACAGACGCAGAAAGACGGAGAGAAGTTAGCTCGCCCCACCTTTGCCCCTCCGGCGACGGCCACGAAAGAGTCGCCGAGCTCGCGTGTTTGATCGTAATTGGTGACGATGAGGAGTGGCTCCGACTTGTGGAGGGGTCCAGAGACATGGAGATGAGATGAAGAGCACGAGGGAGGATTGGGAGGAGGGGAAGAGGTGCAGACGAGGGAGTCGGCGCCGAGGGAAGGGTTGGCGGTCTTGGGTGGGTTATCGAGCACTGGAGATGCAGCGGGGCAGTGCTGTGTCCACTTCTATCCATCTGAGGTGGCTCTGCATCTCTACGGAGCGTCAGAAGCTCCAGGACAAGAGCGAGCAGACCGAGCTTCGCAGGGAGAAGAGGAGGCCGCTCTCTCTGCGCTCGAGCTGTACCAAACCAACGGTCGTCTGACCTCAGCAAAGCAGCAGCAGCATCCTCTCGCTGCTCTCCTACTGCTGGTCGGCGCTCGCTGGTTCGACTCGCCCTCCGCTCGGTTGTTCGACTCGGGCGCGTCCCAAGCTCCCAAGCTCTTGATCAACTTTCCTAGCTTGCTCTCCCTGCGCCGTCTCTTGCTCTTCTGCACCTCATCAACCATGTCGTCCTCAACACCTCGTTCCAAGCGGATCGTACCTGCTACTACTACAGCTGTACCGATCAAGATCCGCCAACCCTCCTCCCGCTGGAACCTGCAGCGAATCCTACGGTGGACAGTCGCGTTGGCCTTGCTCAGCGGGGTTGGTCGGTGGTTGGAGGGCATCAAAGTGAGTAGAATTACTATTTACAGCTCTGTTTCTCGTACTAATTGTGACTGCTCTGTGACTGACAGTCACAATGGTACATCTTCGACTCGCCCTCACTCCACTCTCTCTGCCAAGAAGCCATCGCCCTGTACGGCTCCAACGACACTTTATCCATGATGAATCACATTGTCTCCAACCTCTCCTCCACTCATCCATCCTGCACCATCAACACGGCATTCTCCTCCTCCCCTCTTACCACACTCACCACTTCAACCAACGCAGTCGACCCTCTCTCCTACACCCCAAACCCCCGAGAATGGGTCTTCAACAATGCTGCAGGAGCTATGGGAACCATGTTCATCATTCATGCGTCCATCACCGAGTATCTCATCATCTTTGGGACTGCTACGGGCACCGAGGGCCACACGGGAAGGCATACGGCAGATGATTACTTCCACATCCTTTCGGGCGAGCAATGGGCGGCGAAAGCCGGAGCGTTCGATATGGAGGTGTGTAGTCCCTCTTCCTCTTGCTGTCTTTCCAGCCTCGCTGACCCTTGGCTCTCCTTCTTTCTCCCCTGCTCGGCGCTGTCGCTCTCCCCTCTGGCTCGCTCGCCCTCGGCCACCGAAGGTCTACCTCCCCGGCTCGATGCACCACCTCCGCCGCGGCGAAGTCAAGCAGTACAAATTCCACCACGGCGGGTTCGCATTGGAGTTGGCTCAGGGTGAGTGGAGTGGTCGTTGTTTTTCGCTTTCTCGGCAGCTTCGTTCTCCACCGCCTGCCCTGCCCTTCCCTTCCATCGCCCTATCCGACCGAGCTCGATAGCGAGCGAGGACGGACCTGCGCTGACTCTCGCCTTGCCCTCCCCCCTCGCTGCTCGCCCGCTCGCCGACTCGCAACAGGCTGGATCCCCCTAATGCTCCCCATGGGCCTCGCCGACACGCTCTTCTCCACGCTCGACATCCCGACGTTCTATCATACTGCGCGGTTGACTGGTGAGTTTCTCCTCCGAGCGGGCGAGTGGTCGAGCGAGCGAGCGAGGGAGCACCGAGCTGACGATGCGGTGACGTTGCGCTACGAACAGCACGCGAGATGGGAAGGAACCTTTTGCACGGCAAGATCTAAGTCCCCAGTCCCGCTCCTGCATCTTTCACTCGAGCAAGGTCGGGGGCTTCAGCGTCGAAGGGAGGCGCTGGCCATGGGCGGGGGAGTGCGAGGACGGAGGAAGTCGAGCTTACTAATAATCATGAGGAGCAAGGGAATCGAGCCTATACCCCACCCCAGCATGACTTCTTCTTCGGCGCCGCAGCGAGAGAGAGAGATTCATGTGCAAACGAGAGCCGAACTTCAGGCGGCGCCGCCTCGATCGAACGCATACGCCTACTCTCTCTCAATCCTGTACATCGTGTACTCATCTATCACATATCACTAAGCAGCCAGCAACCAGCAAGTTCAAGTTGCAATGACAGCTCTTCTCGAGCTCAAACGAGCGTCCGGCCGAGTCAAGACAAGCAGGTCGACGTCCATGCCGCGAGCTTTTCCTGCTCTTGTGCCCATTCCCTACAGCTTGATTGGCGCTCCAATTCGCTGCATGGCTAGGCTGCTAGGGAGCTGCTGCAGGAGTGGCGAGAGCAGGGCAAAGAGACGTGGAGTCGTCGACGAAGCTCGGCGCTCGCTCGCTCGCTCGCTCGCTCTCTTCCTTCTCCCGTCTCCACACAGCTCAGCGCGATGCAAAAACAACCCAGCAGTACTGCACAACCCTGAACAAAACCCTGACAAAGACCCTATCCTCCTCCCTCACCCTCATCCGCCTCGACGACCCAGCGCCGAAGCCACCCTCCTCTCTCCGCCACGCCTCGCCTCGCAAGCCGACTACCGTCCCCCGCCCTCAAGATCCTCAGCGAGGAAATCCGTGATCCCCGCCGTCAGTCCCAAGCTCTCTTCATTCCCTCCGGCCTCTCCCTCCTCCCCTTCCATACCCGTCAATCGCCCTCGTTCCCTATCATCCTCGTTGGGAGCGGAAGCGCCGCGGCCCTCGGTCGTCGTCGACGAGCGAGTGCGAAACAACGGCCCCTGCTGATGATGAGGCGTTGAGGTCTGGAGCGGGAGGGGGAGGGAGGGCTGTTGCTGGCGGGAGGAGGAGGAGGGTTTCGAGGTAGGTCGGGGGGAGTTGGGGGTCGGCCCAGAGTTGGGCCTGGAGTTGGAGTGCGAGTCCAAGTGCGAGTTGGAGTGAGGAGGGAAGGGCGACGAGTGGTGCGAGTGCTGAGAGTGGATAGAGGGTTGTGGCGAGGAGGAGGAGAGAGGGTGGGCCATCTGCTTGGGTCGTCGTTTTTGTTCATCAGTTCGTCGAAAGGGAGAGAGGGAGAGTCAGCGCCGAGCCGAGCCGAGCGTTGCATCCGAGACCTCGCGTCACGAGGACGGCAGGCAGGAGCAGCAAGAAGGATCTGATGGAGGGAAGGGAGGGGCAGGAAATGAAAGACTCACCTGCGTACAGCCCCCCTCGCCCAACACCTCTTCCTCCTCGCCCAAACTCCTTCCTCCCAGCTCGGCTTCGGCTTCGGCTTCGGCTTCGGCCAGTCCATCCTCCGCTCCCCCAACCCTGGGCTCAAAGCTCATCTCTCCTACCTCTCCACCGCCGTCGTTCATGCCATGCAACCCATCCCCGGCGTCCACGGGGAGGAAGGGCGGCGGCGAAGGCTTGGGCTTTGGACAGTGAGGGCCCGGCGATCGCGAGGTCAGTGGGATGGGTCGCGGCTGACGGTCGCCGTGAGGGGTCGAGTGGAAAGCTGATGCTGATGCAGAGGTGGAGTTGGAGTGGTTCGACTGAGGTGCAGCGGAGGGGGAGGGCCGTTTCTTGCCGCCTCCGTTGCCGTTGGAGAGAGCTGCTTTGGTCGACATGACGAAACTGCCTAGCAGTGACTGATGCTGCTGCTGTTTCGGTGCATCCTTGACGAGGACCTCGACGTGCTGCTCGGGTTCGAGGTCCAAGCGCCTCTTCTTGCCCTTCCTGCTCTCCAACCAGCGTCGATCCTCCTCCCTCCACTGCTCCACCTCTTGTACATCCCTCGGCAATCCCCTTTGCATCCTCCTTTCCCTCAACTCCTTCTCCCCCTCTCCCGCTCCCTCCTGCCCGCCCGCATGAGCAGCCCAAGGACTTGCTCCCTCATAAACCCCTCCAACCCTCGTACACATCAACGGCCCTAACCATCCTTTCCTTCCCCCTGCTAGACTGCCCGTCCTCCTCCTCTCTCCGTCGAGCTGCGAGAGGTGGGCGGAGAGGTGTTGGATGCGATGTGCTGAGTCTGAGTCGGAGGAAGGGGAGGAAGGGCGGGAGGAAGGGGCGAGGAGGAAGGGGAGGGAACTGAGTGGGTAGGACGCCAGTGTTGCTGCTGTTGCTGTTGCTGCTACAGTACAGAGCAGAGAGACGAGGTGAAGGCAAGAGAGAGAGAGAGAAGAGAGAGAGACGCGATGGAAGGTGAGACAAGTTGAATGAAAGGGAGAGGTTGAGAAGGCAGCTTGCAGGGGTGCAGAGTTGCTCTTAGGAGAGGATACAGCAGTACAGATATACCTGTGAGCTGCTCTCAATCTCCCGCTGAGGTGCAGAACCGACTTGAGCCGTCGACCCCCTTTGTTCGGCGCTCAACTTCGGACGTCACTGCTAGAAATGAGCGCCACTTCGTCTTGCGCCTCTCTTGCTCCTGCCAGACACACGCTGCTCCTACTTTTACAGTCCAAACGTAAGGCATCTGGATGTTGGGCAGCAGACGAGAGCCAACTCAAGCTAATCCCTTCCCTTCGCCGAGCACAAGATGACCTCCATCTTCTCCTCCCTCCTCCAAATCCTCCAAGGCTTGTCCGTCCTCTCTCCCACCTATCCTTCTCTCCCCTCCATGCTCCTCGAACTGACTAACACCGACGGTTGTGCGTATGCAGCATCTCCCTCCCCCTCGCCCTCGCTTCCCACCTGCTCGGCCTGCTGAGGACCATCTTGGTCGACACGTTCAAAATCAGCGAAGGGGCCGTGGAATCTGTGCTCCGTATGCAGCCTCCTCCTCTCTCTCTTCCTCCTCGCGCAGCACTAATTCCCCGCTTTGTGCGCGCGCAGACAATTTGCCGGCGTTGCTCTTGCTCGGCGGTCAGTCCCCCCCCCCCCCCTCGTCCTTCCTCCTGCTCCTTCTTCGCAAGCTGACGAACGGGATTGAATACAGCCGCCTTCGTGGGATACATGATGTACACCCAACGTCAACCTGCTGTCAAGAGCCAGACCAACGCGGGAGGGAGGAAGAAGCTCGCTTGAGCCGGGGCTCGGCGTTGCGCGCTCGGTCCAGGAGGAGAGGAGGGGCGGATAGGAAAGGAAGGACTCGGAGGAGGAAATCACACACGAATTACATAATCTTGAAGCTGCTGTTAAATTTTATCTCTCAAGGCCCCGAAGTATGTATCGGCTGTGTGTGAGCTGCGTGCGAGCAGAAGCAGCGAGCGACTCGAAGAGGGGAGCGCCGAGCCCCGAGCATGCTCAGCTCACCCAGTCAGCTCAGTTCCCTCGCTGCGTGCTGCAGGAAGCTCATCCCGTTCAGCATTCCACATCGACTCGTACTGTAGAAGGGCGGTACCGGGGATCTTGAGCTGTCGCGAGCGAGGGAGCAGGAGGAGAGCGCCGAGCTCGCTGCCAGACTCGTCGACTCGTCAGCCAGCCGCTGGCTCGTTCGTTCCTGAGATCAGCCGAGCGTAGATCATGGTCTACCAGCTTTGCTGGTGATTGTGCTTGTGCCGTAGCACCCCTGGCAGCGCGAGAGACTCAGAGCCTCAGGAGCACAGTCAGCGCCCCGGCCGAGCTGCTCGCTCGCCGTCGATCCAGCTCGCAGTGGTCCTATCGCTGCTCCGCTCTCTCCTTTTCGAGCAAAGCAAAGTCGGGAGCGTAGACGTATCGTAACCTATGCTCCTTGCACACCACTATCCCTCCCTCCCTCTCCTCCTGCACCATCCATCCCTCCTCCCCTCCTGCACCATCCATACATCTCGCTCCTCGCCCTAGCATGTCCAACCTCCAACCACCTCAGCATCTCCTCCCAAACACCAACACTACTCATTCAGCGACCCACTCCTCCCCCCACCCACTCGCCACGCTCTTCCTCTTCCTCTGGCTCCTCCCACTGCTACTCGGGGTGGGTTCCATCGGCGCCGATTCTCCTCCTGCTGCGATGGGTGTGTCGGGGGCGAGAGGCGCAGATTGCGACTGACGGCGCGAGAGCGAGGTGGAAGAATAGTCCCTGCCGTAGGGGTTGACTGCTACTCCTGCTCCAGCGCTCGTCGAGGTCGAGGCGGTGGAGTGGGGGAGAGCGTAAGTCGCGCTCGGGGAAGGCTGATGCTGATGCTGATGCTGGCGTTGTTGACCAAAAGCGTGGGCAAAAGATTGCTGAGGTGCTTCCATCGAAGAGGAGGAAGAAGCCACCTCCCGCTCATGCTCCCTCTTGGCCTCCCACAGCGCCGCCGCGACCGGATTAGCAGGCCTTTCCTCCCCCACGCCGCTCGCGCTCCTGCCCATGCCATACGCTCCCCTCGCCCTCCTTCCTCCCGCTGCTCCCGCTCCTCCTGCTCCCCCACTCGCCGCCCTCAATACCTCACCAACCACTCCCCCCTCCTCCCTCCCCACAAACGCTCCAAGCGTGCCGTTCCACACCCACGGCCCTGCTGTCCTATCGTCCTCGATGTGCAAGTAAGGGTGGGGCGTCGGGGGAGGGCCGGAGGGGAGCATGGATTGGAGGGTGGTGTAGGAGTGGGCGGAGGAGTAGGGAACGAGGAGGGTGGGGTGGATGTAGAGTGCTGGGAGGCCGGTGAGGGGGTCGAGAGGGTGTCGGGGGTCTGTGTGGCATTATCAGACGAGGTCAGCACGCGCGAGAAGGCGAGAAGCGAAAGCGAGCGAACGCACCAGTAGCCTTCACCTCCCTACTCCGTCCCCCCTCACCAAGTACAGCGACCCTCCAATCCTCCTCACTAGGCTTCTTCTCCACAACCATCTCTGCGCCCCACTCGTCTACATCGATATCCACAATCAGGTAATTGCGCGAGTAGCCGGGGATGGAGCCTGCTGGAGGACGGGCGATTTTGGGTTTGGCAGTGGTGGTGCTGGTGGCGAGACGGGAGAGCGGGTGGGAGAGGTCGATCTTGGGTGGTGCTGCTGCTGGAGGGGGTTTGGCGGAGGAGGTAGAAGCAGTCGGTGCAGCCTCGGCGGTGCTGCTCGATCCGTCTGCGCCAACACCCTCCTCCTTCTCCCTCGCCTCCTGCGCCGCTTTCCTCCCCTCCTCTTGCCCTCCATTCCACCCGACCATCCCCTGCTCTCCAATAACCTCAATCAACCTCCTCCTCCCACTCTCCATCGCATCCTTCTCCTCCTCCTCCGTCCTTTCCTCCTTCTCCTTCCCCTTCCCTCCCTCATTCTCACCTTTCAAATACCCCACCGGCACCCCTTCCAACCGGGAGTACCAAGTCGTCTTGGGCCCGATAATCTCATACCGCATCCCAGCGGCGCGCTCGAGCTCCCGGCGATCCTCTTCGGCGGCGTAGAAGGCGAGCAGCGAGGCGCGGTTGATCTCTTCCGTTTCGAGCGCTTCGGAGATCAGGTCCGCTTGAGTGAGGTGTAAGGTGGGCTTGAGCTTGGGTTTGGGGGCGGTGGCCTGTGTTAGAGAGGGCGTCGAGATCAGTTCGGCTCGGTTCGGCGAGGTCGTCTTCGAGCGGGAGAAGCTGAGAGAGAGAGATGGCTTAAACGCACCCTCTTCTGCTCCCTCTCCTTCAACCCCTCCTCCACCGTCTTCTTGAACGCCAACGCACTCTTCCTCGAGCTCTCCCTCTGGGGCACAAAGAAGGCCGGGTCCGTCTCTTTCTTTCTCCTCTTCTTCGGCGGCGGGGCAGGCGACCCTTCTCCGTCATCATCGAGAGTAGTAGCGGACGTAGAAGCCCGAGCTTGCGCTTGTTGGGCTTTCGTTTGCCGGGCGAAGGAGGGGAGGAAGGGCGTCTGGAGGGCCTTCTTCTTGCCTTTGCCGCGGGCGGACTGTGGTAGCAGAGCAGCGAGGTTCAGTAGTGCGACAGAGCTTCATGGATAGAGCGAGCACGACTACGCACCTTGCGAGCCTCCTTGGCTTCACGCTGCAACGTCCTCTCGCCAGCATCCTCACCATCCCCATCCTCCTCGTCCCCCGAGCCCGAATCCGTCGAGCCGAAATCCGAATCAAAGACATCTTGCTCCTCTGTAGTACGATCCCATCCTGCGTCAGCTCTGCCAACTCCCCTACGCTCGCTCGACACGCGTCTCCAGCTGCACCAGCTCACCCTTAGTCTCAAAATCCACATCATCAGCTTCCTCCTTGAACATCTCCTCCTCTTCCCCTCCTCCCAATCCCTGCTCATCCTCCAATAGCGCCCTCATCCGATTACCCGCGTTGGACCTCTTCTCGCGTCCTGCCAGCAGGGGGACGATGGGCTCCCCATCGCTCTCCTCCTCCTCCTCTTCTTCTGAGGCGTCGGAGGTGGCAGAGGGTGGTAGAGAGGGGACTGGTGAAGCGACGGTGCGGGAGGAACGGCGCGGGCGGGCCATGAGGGAGATGAGAGGGAGGCAAGGTGATGGGGAGAGGGAGAAAGGCGCGGAGGGCGATTTGAGGGGAGTTGGCTCGGTGTTGAGAGGGTTGCAAGTAGTAAGAGAGCAGTTTAAGCTATCTGAATAAAGCTACAAGCTTCTGCTCCTACTGCCAGGTCGCCTGCGAAGCTATCGTTCAGCAGGGCCCTCTCTTGTCGCCCTCGCTTCGCTCGCCGCCGTTTCTCGATACGACCCGTGAGAGCGCGAGCACGGTACATCGCGTTCGTTGAGGATTGATGGCGTTATACCGAGCGTCACGAGCTCACGTCGCTGTGCGCGAGCTCTGCTCCAAGGGACGAGGCAGCAACGCCGAACTTCGGCGAGAGTGAAGCGCTTCCTCTGATCTCGCCACTGCTTCTCGGAGGGTGTCGACAGTCATAGGTTTGCTGGCCGGTCTATCAGCTGTAGCGAGGGCTCAAGCAGGTAGTTCCAAAGCGGATCTCATGAGCGACCGAGAGGCGCTTCTTCCCTTCGCCCGTCGCCGGTCGACCTCAAGACTCGGCCAACTCAAATATCGCATGTCCCAAACTCGACAGCTACACCCGCCGCAGAACATGCTTCCAACGCCTCCCGCCACATTGGCTGCAAGTACGGCTCACCGCGTCCCTGCGATACTCTCTCCACTTCTCGGCTGAAGCGAATAAGTTGAAGGTTGGGCAGTGGGGGGAGGTCGGTTCGGTCGATGGGTGGGAGGATGGCGGAGGGTTTGATGAAGAGGTTTTCGAGGTTGAGCGTCTGCACCGAGAAGGGTAGACGACGGAAAATGGTGCCGAGGTGAGGGGTGGTCGATCCGTTGCCCCAGCCGACGAGGGAGAGGTGTTGGACCGAGGGTAGAGAGTTGATCGAAGTGACCGTCTGCTCAAGGTGGGCGAGGTCGCCATCGTACAGCAGGACCTCCAGATAGTGGAGGGCGGTGAAGCTGGGAAGGAGCTTGCGAACCTCCTCGTCCTGGAAGATGGCTGATGAGGTGCGGAGGGTGCGGAGAGTCGAATGTGATTTGGGCGCGAGATCCAGGAAGGCCTCGGAGGAACGAATGTCATAGTCGAGCTCGATGAGGGAGAAGGGATAGGGAGGGTGCGCCGAGGGGGAGGAGCGACCGCCGAGCGCCGGTTCGTCGTCGTGACGGCGGACGTGGAGCTTCCGAAGGTGGGGCAGCTGACGAAGCAGCAGCCCAAGACTAAACTGATGGCTCATGATGTCGAGTTCCTCCAACGGTGGGATCTCTGAGCGTTCGCTGAGCAGCCAGGCGACATCATCAGCCGCGATCCAATCGCCTGTTCCACGCAGGACGAGTCTTGGTAGGCGAGGGCAAGCGTTGAAGACGGCTTGGAGCGCATCTCGGACTTCCAACGCATCGTCCTCGTAGTCGTAGAAGTGGCACTCGATGGTGAGCTCACGAAGATGTGCGCTGAGGTGAGGCGCCTGGGTGAGGGTCCGGAGGAAAGCCGCATCGTTCATCAACAGCCCTTGAGGATCCTCAAGCCATTTTTCGGCGTCGTCAACGTCCCATCGCTCGTAGCGGATCGTGACCGAGCGGTACAGCTCCCTCTGGACCCGAGGAAGGAAGACCTTGGAGACAAGGCAGTATCGAGCTGCCTCCTTCTTGCAGGTGCTCATTCTGGCTGCCTGCTCGATGATGAGCCTGAGGACCTCGAGAGGCAGGCGAGCGAAGAGCTCGGCGAGGGAGGGCGACTCGGCGGAGGAGAGAGCTTTGGCGGATGGCATGTCGGCGGTGGGGAAGGCGGGGGAGGTGAAGCGTCGAGCTGTACAATTTGAAAGGTCAGCTCGTGGTGTGTGAAGCTCGGTCTCGACACTCGAACACTCACCTGCAGGCGAGGAAGGGGATTGCGCGAGCTGAGCAGCGGCGACCGAGCTTACAGAGGTGGTAGCGGCACGAGCTGGAGAGCAAGAAACAGGAAGTCAGTATTGAGATACCTAAGACTCTGGTCCCTTTGTCCACAGCAGCAAGGCCGGCTCCTCCAGCCTTCCTTCCAGCGCCGCTCCCTCTGCGCGTCGACTTGGCACGCCTTGCCGTTTGCGATCGAGAGGGCAAGGGAGCTCTGAGAGGGTAAGTAGGCTCACGCAAAGTACTCCGATCGGCGCTGAGGTCCAAAACGAGT
The DNA here is from genome assembly GCA_001600635.1 of Leucosporidium creatinivorum. NCBI lineage: Eukaryota > Fungi > Basidiomycota > Microbotryomycetes > Leucosporidiales > Leucosporidiaceae > Leucosporidium > Leucosporidium creatinivorum. The sequence continues at coordinate 187,584 of BCKL01000001.1, read as the reverse complement.
CTCCAGCGGCTTCGAACCGAACGAAACGAGTGTCGACAAGCGCGCGTCGAGCGACGAGGAGTGGGTGTAGCTTAGCGAGTCCTAATTGATGGGCTCCGTAGCGCGTGCGAGTCCTTCTGTAGTCCTGTAGTTGTGGCGAGGTCGAAGCGAGACAAGTCAAGATGTAGCAGGAGTGAACCCGTCGAATTCGAGCGCGAGCAGCTTCATCCCCTTTGCAATCACGTGGAAAGCACGGCTTTGGGCACGTGCGGTAGAAATGTGAGCGAGAGAATTGCCGGAAGGGCTGCAGTATCTTCAAGCTCTCATAGCCTTGGACTTGCGCTGAGCTCGGCGCCCAGCTCTACCCGGGCTGCAGGCAATGCCCCGGATCAGTCGACCATGAGAGCTGAGTCGGAAAGTGGCTCTCCTGTGTGTCGAAGGCGCAGCAGCTGGTCGGAGAGAGCACCGCTAGGCTCTCCGGCTCTCTTCGCCGAAGTTCAATGCGAACCGACAGCTCCATTCCCTTTCCAGCAGCTCTCTAATCCTGCATCCTGCCGAAAAGCATCATCACACCATCTGCCGTGCATCGGGCGTCCAGCTCAAGCCACCGCTCCGCCTCCTTCCCTGTGCGAGAGACGGCGTTTCCCACCACGTACGAAAGGCAGAGCTTCTCCAAGTGGGGGAGAACGGCACCATGAGATGCTTTACGCTCATCGAGGAGGCGGAAGATTGATGACGAGTGCACTTGCATGCGAGCGAGGTCGAGGACCCGCAGTGAGGGGCGAAGATGGGCGAGGAGGGCGGGGCCGAAAGGCTGGGGCTCGGTGGCGTAGCTGCCGATGGGGGTGAAGCGTTGGAGGTTCGGGAGCGCGCCGATGAATGCTGTGATCCCTTGGATGTTACGCGAGTTGACGGACGAGAGGCTGAGGTAGAGTTGAGAGAGAGCGGCGAGGGAGGGAGCTAGGTGTCCTACTTCGGCACTGGCGAGGTTGGTGGCTCCCGTTACGAGGTCAACGAGCGAGAAGGTGGAGCTGACTAGTAGGGGCTTGAAGAACTCAGGGCAGGGAACTTCCGTGGTGAAGTGGGTGAGGGAGAAGGGGAAGGAAGAGGGGAAGGTCTCGTCGCCGAAGTCGTCTCCATGGCCTTCGAATTCGAATGTGAGCTTCTTGAGAGCTGGAAATTGACTCAGAAGGCGCGTCACACCCGGCACGTAGTCGATTACCAGCTCCTCCAGCCGCTGACACCATCCACCTTCGGCAATGATTCGGGCGACCGTAGCGGCCGGTGCAGAGTCGCCGTTGCATATGACCTCGAGTTTGCGGATGTTGGGACAAGAGGAGAACATCTTTGGTAGCCATTCCTACATGTCCCTATTGTCGTCGCTGTTGAAGGGGTCGAAGCGAAGATCGAGCCGGAGCTCGCGTAGGGGAGCGCCGAGGTGAGGCGACGTCCTAAGTGTTCGGCGAAAGACGGCATCGTTCGTCGTGATGGAATCTGGAGGTAGGTTTCCGTGCTCCGCTTCCGTCCATTCATCGCCAGAGTCCTCGTCGCTGCGATAGTAGAAGAGCATGTGGGAGTGGTAGAGCCCACGTCGCGCGGCGTCGAGTAGCGCTCTCGAGACGAGACAGTGGCCCGCGGCGTAGGGTTTTGGCTGGTGTAGAGCTGCTTGCTCGATGATCATGTCGAGGATCTCGAGGGGCAGCTCTGGTAGAGGTGCCGACTCCCCGTCGTAGTCGGAGGAGTGGCAGCCGGAAGGCGAGGACGGAGCTTCGGAGGAGGTTCCAGACCGAGCTTCGATAGGTGAGGGCGAGCGGGGGAGTTGTTGTTCGGCGGGGGCGGGCGAGGAGTGAGGGGTCTCGCCGGGGGAGGGGGAGGCCAGAGCTTCGGCAGAGGGCATGGCGGCGAAGGGCATTGCGGCGAAGCAAGAGGCGGGGAAGGTGCAGGGTCGGTCTGTACTTTTGACGGGGTCAGCTCAGCTTTGGCGAGAACTTGTCTCGAGCGCGACTACTGACCTGAAGACGGGCAAGAGTGTCGCCAGAGCTGAGTAGCGACGGCCGAGCTGTGAGAAGCGATCAACGCACTTCACTAGCGAGAGTGCCGGGCGTCAGTACTGCAGTCATCTCCGGTCGTCGGGGACTCTCTCGAGCAGCTCTCGGACCCTCTCCTAACGACGCGACTGCTTCAGCGCGTCGACTGAGCGATAATCTTGCTGTTCTTACGCCGTTCTGGGGGCAATGGAGTGGAGGGACAGCAGAGAGACTTACTCGACGTGACTCGACGGTGCTTGAGCACCAGTACAAGCGACCAGCAGCTTCGAATCTGAGCGAGAAGCGAGGCCGCCGAGTGCGCGACCAGCAACGGGTGTAGCTGAGTCCTAGGCGATGGGCTCCTCGGCACGAGCGAGTCCTTCTGTAGTCCAGCAACTGTAGCGAGGTCGAAGAAGCGAGACGAGCCGAGTTGTAGCGGGAGCGAAACCCTCGAAGTCGAAGCGAGCGGCCCTTGCCCTCCGCCAAATCTGTAGCTCTTGCCTTCCAGTCTCGGTTCTCGCTCTTTAGTCTCGTCTACTGTCTGCCGCGCTAAAGCTGCTCTACCTCGCATGCACCTCTCGCCAGCGCTTCGCTCTCCGCCAGCGCTCCCCTCGCCTCCCTCGCTGCACACGCCCTACTACTGCGAGGAGAACGTCCATCTCCTTCTGCAGTCGCTCAATACCACCCGATGAAAAGCCTACGCCCTCTTCATCACCAACTTCGACCGAGCCGCCCTTCTCTTCCACCAAAAGGCCTCCCCGCCCGAGCGAGCGGATCAGGGTCACTACGTGGTGTGGGATTACCATGTGATCGCTGTTACGGTAGAGGAGGATGGTACGAGATGGGTGTGGGACCAGGACTCGGGGCTAGGCTGCCCGGTAGAGCTGCAAGGTGAGTTCGGCGCTGCTCTCCTCCCTCTTTCACCCAGCTCGACGCTAATCTCCTCGCTTTTTGCAAGCAGAATACCTCGAAACTACCTTCCGACCCGACTTGTTCGATCTGGGCGTCTTCCCTGCTTCGATGGCAAGGTGAGCCCTCGTGCTCTGCGCTTCGTCGACGACCGAGCTGAACCTCGCTCCCTGTTCACGCGTACAGTCGCTTTCGCAATGTCCCCGCTCAAGACCTGTTCAACAACTTTGCCTCTGACCGATCTCATATGGTCCGTCTAGCCTTTCTTCGCTCCATCTCGTGCTCGGCGCTGACCTACTCCTGACCGACAGCTCTCACCACCGTCGGCAAGCTCCTCCTCCTCGAATTCGGCACCTGTCGTAGGGCCTTCGCATCCTGTTGTACCCACCTACATCTACCCTCCACCGGCCTATCCTCCTCTGCTCGGTCCGGCAGCACTCGCCCGAGGAGAGCGGATGAACCTGTTCAAGAAGTGGCTGGATGTGAGGATCGGAACTGAGAAAGAGGGAGAAGAGCGCATGCAAGGATTTGGAGTGGTGTTGAAGGATGTTGGAGAGCTGCTGGAGTGGACTGGCTAGAGTGAGCCGAGGGAGTGAGGGCCGAGGGGATCGGGCGGGTCGAGTACAGATGAGGGCGAGGCAGTCCGATGATGGTGAGCAGCCATGTCATCAAACCCTTCGTCCCATTCTTCACTACGAAGGAGAGCAGCAAGAAACTGGATACCCCAGCGCCGAAAAGTGGACCGAGCTCAACTGCGAGACGACGGACGGCCACCGGTGTTGATCAGGTGCAACTCGCTCTTTCCATGTCGCTGAAGCCGGTGTGATGTTAAGCTGTAAGCATGAGGTCGGAGGAGCAAAGCCTTCAGCCTATAACCTTCAATGAACGCTCTCTCCCCTTCGCAGACGCCGCCGAAGCCGAGCCGAGAGGCCTGACGGTCGAGGTCGGAGGAGTCACCTTCAAGCTCTCCGCCCGACAGCTAGCCAAGGACGGACCGAACATCTTCAGCCAATCACCATCCTCCCACCCTCTCATCCTCGACCGCAGCCCCGAGCTCTTTAAGCCATCCGCGACCACCTCTCCGGCTACCGAATCTTTCCCCTCAACCCTTACTACTTCGCCACGGCACTCGATGTTACCTACAGCAACCTCCTCGACGATGCGCTGGCGTATAAGCTGAGAAGCCTGGCGAAGGGCATCATCTATACGATGAGGGATGTCGGCGCTCGGCCGTACGAGGTTCAGAAGCAGTTGGCGGTGGAGCTGGGTATGTACACCCTGCACGAGGCGTGCTTTCTTTAGGTGTGCTTCTCCTGTCTTTCTAGTGACGACCGCAGATCCTCAGGGCTAACCTGTCGCCCGATTCTTCCCTTCGCTCAGCGTCGGCGATGGTCTCGAGGCGGTGGAAGGCCAAGGATGCTGCTCGGAGTCGGACAGAAATGTAGCAGTAGGTTTATCAGGGTGAAGTCGGGGCTCTAGAGAGGCCAAAAAATCATGATCAAGCTCGAGCAGAGGATCGCGCAGAGAGGGGGCGAAGCGGGGTCCTGCACTTGACGACCAGCAGAAGGCACTCCTACGAGAACGGCTGGCTGCACGGGTTGCGGTCACATCAGCATTGAGACTTTCGAGTACTACCAGCTCTCCAGGCTGCAGGAGCAGGTCAAGAAGGAGCTCGCTAAGAAGGGAGGCGGCGGGTCAGGCTCTCGCCGAAGGGGTGCAGGCGGCGGGCGAGGGCAAGAAGGACAGGAGCCAGCAGGCTTTGGATGCGATCATGGGACATCATGGGGGGACTGGGTCCTCGGGCGATGCCTAAGTGTGCGTCCTGGTGCTCTTGCTCCTCCTCGTTTCGTCGCCGAGCTGACCCTTATACCTCGCCCTGCAGAGCTCCGCAGGCCCAGTAGCTTCCTCGCTCCACTTGGACGTGGTAGTCAACACGTTGAGAAGCGGTGGAAGAGCTTGATACTTCATAGCTGGCTGCAAGTGAACGATAGCTGCCGGATCGGGTCGGAAACGAGCAGCGCCGAGCTTTGCAAGCGAGTCTCGCCGCGGATATAGATCCCGCCAGGCCTTCTTTTTTGTCAGCGTGTCGCTTTACGCAGAAGAACCGAGTGAGCTCGATGCTTATTCGACCCTCTCATCCAGAGTTGAGGTCGCGGAGCCCGGAGACCTCTCGCCGAGTACGCCTTTTCGCTGCAAGCTGACTACCTCAATATCTTTCAACCTTGACCTCTACGCCAGCTACCGCACAGCATTGCACAACCGTCTCCCACCACACTCGCTCACCCTCATCTGTCCCTTTCTAGCGCCCGCTGCACGTCTCGACCGAGGCGAATGATCTTGAGCTTCGGTGGAGGCGTGATGTCGCGGTGGTGGAAGAGTTGTATAATACTGTCGGGGTGAGTGTGGGTCGAGTGCAAGTCGAGGTCTCGGAGAGACGGGGGAAGTCGAAGGAGGAGGGCCGTAGCAAAAGGGTGGGGACGACTCGGATGGAGGGCACGAGTCTCTGGGGCATAGACGCTGAGGTGCTGGAGTTGGGGCAGCAATGAGATGGCGAGGGCTGTGGATTGGGAGTGGTCGTGGTCCTCGGAGCGGTAGACGACGTGGAGCCTGTGCAGAGCGACGAAGTTGGGCAAAAACTTTTGAACGGCTTCCTCGGCCAGTACGTCCGATCCGACGGTGAGGTTTGCAAGAGTTGCAAAGGAGTGGGAGGTGAGGGGACAGAAGAGTCGGAGCGGGCTGTCGACGCATGAGAGGCTGGTAAGGGAGCAGGGGAACGAGGGGGGAATATCGAGAGGGTCGTCGTTTCGAAAGACGGGGATGCTGAGATGAAGGTTGCGCAGATGGGGTAGTTGTTTGAGAAGCGCGATGACACCTGGTCCGACGTGTGAGATCTCGAGCGTCTCGATTGGTGGCAGGCGCTCGAGCTCGGCGACGGTGGCCGCGACGTCGTCGGTCGCCTCCCACGCCGCATGGTGATCCACGCTGAGCTCTGTGAGGTGCGGGCAGAGCCTCAGCACCTTCTGCATCGACAGCAGGACACCTAGCTCGTCCTCCTCGGTATAGCTCCAGAACTCGACGAAGATGTTGAGGTGGCGAACGAGCGGTCGGAGATGGGGCGCTCGCTTGAGCGTATGGCGGATGGCGTCCTCGACTTCAAGCTCTGGTTGAGGGTCGATAGGTTGCTCGTCCTCGTCGATATCCCATCTCTTGTAGTTGACCGACGCCTTGTGGTAGAGCTCTCGCTGTATGCGGGGCAAGAAGGTCTTGGACACGAGGCAGAATGGGGCGACGTCCTTGCGAAAGTAGATCATCTGGGCCGTTTGCTCGAGAATGAGGCCGAGGATCTCGAGTGGTAGGCGAGAGAAGAGCTCCGCGAGGGTGGGCGATTCGGCGGGGGAAGCTTCGGCGGAGGGCATGTCGGCGGTAGAAGGGATGGGGAGGTGGAGCGTCGAGCTGTACGCGACGGAAAGTTAGCTCATTGTCTGTGAAGCTCAGTCGAGATACTCGAGCACTCACCTGAAGGCGAGGAAGGGGATTGCGAGAGCTGAGCAGCAACCACCTAGCTTTCGATGGCGGTAAGAGCGAGGCCTACAAGTGAGGGAGCACAAGTCAGTGCCGTAGTCATCTCCAGTTGTCTAGGATCCTCTCGAGTAGCTCAGCGAGGCTTGGAGCCTCTCTTACCGACGCGACCCCCTCAGCACGTCGAGTGAGCGAGAGTATCGCTGTCTCCGCGCAGTCTGGACGGCAGTAGCGCGGCGAGATGGTGATTGAACTTACACGATATAGCTCTGCGAATCTTGAGCTCCGACGTCGGTAGCCAGCAGCTTCCAAGTGAGCGACACGAGAGGGGCGACGAGAGCGCGGCGAGCAACGGCTGTAGCTGAGCGAGGGCTAGTTGATGAGCTCGACAGCGCGCGTGCGAGTCTGTCTGCACTCTAGCAGGCGTAGCGCGGTCGAAGAGGCGTAGCGCGGTCGAAGAAGCGTAACGAGCCGGGATGTAGTCGGAGCAAGAACTGTTAACTGCGAGCAGCTCGATTCACGCTCTCTCCCTTCGACGTCTACCTCGCTACAACTCGTCTCTCACCTCCGACAGCGACATAGATACTTTCAGAACTAGCCGGTCGACGCACAAGCTACACATCCCCGCCCCTTCGGTCCTTGAGCGTCGAGGTGCTTGCTCGCCGTGTAGGAGATTCTGGTGGCTGCGGAGGAGGGCGCTCGGATCGGTAGCACGCTATACACACGTAGGTTGTATCTCTGGACCCCCTCTCTTCGCTGAATCAGGAGCGGGGCTGATCGCCTTCCCCTTTCGAAGGGCTCCGAGACTTCCATCAGCACGTCTCGCTCCATCGCAAGGGCTCTATCAGCTCAGTCGCGTCTTCCGAGTATCACTCGAGCTCCACCGAGCTCTGCGAGGGTGGCTTCGAGGGCGAGCAGCTGCAGGAGGGAGTGCTCGGCGCTCGGCGTTCGGCGTTCGAGTCGAGCTCGACCTGTCGGGGGTGAGGGTCCTCGAATGGCGCGTTACGCGCGAATGCACCTGCTACTATAAATCCCCGCTCTTCGCTATCCTACAGCCTACCCAGGGAAGACGCCAGAAGAGGAAGCTGTCAGCGACCGGCGCCCCACCTGACCTTCGTCTCATCTTTTGCGCTCTTCCTCCCGCCTCTCGCCCCTCATATCCCCGCTACTCGACCCAACCGCCCCAAAGCAGCATGCTACCCACTCGACCTCTCCTCCCTCCCCTCATACACGCCGCCCCTCCCCCCACCTTGCTCACCTCGAGCCCCGCGATGCGCTTTCGCCAGATCTCTCTCGCTCACCGCGGTCGAATTAGAGGTCCGTTGCACCTCCACCAACTTGGAAAAGCGGCTTTACCCCATCATCGACCCATGGGAAGGCTGCAGCGCTCCCTTGTCGACCCCAGGCTCGGCGTCGCTCTCTTCACTCTTGGCGTCGTTGGGGGACCGGTTCTCTACTCTGGTGGGCTCGAGCACCCGCTGATCGTCTCATGGGGTCTAGCTGATCCCTTCTCACCAACAGCCATGTATTCCCGGTTCGGTGCTGGCGCTCTCGGCCAAGACGAAGCCGGAGCGCGAGCCGAGATTGCTGCTGGCTTTCACGATTTGAGCTCGCTCAGCTCGGCTTCTATACCGCTGAAGATACCCGTCAGGGACATCTTGATCGCTCCGGACTTGTCCTTCTTCCCGGTAAGCTGTTGTCCTTCTGCGCCGAGCGAGGTCACTGCTGACCCTTGTCTCGCTTCTATCGCAGCGTGAACAACGTACGACGACCTCTGGCTAGTCCTGAGTTATCGTCACATAGCTTAGTCTGGCTCTTGAGGAGGCGGTGGAGGAGGAACGGCAGCACGTCGGCGATAGCTCGACCTGGGCGAAGCAAGGCGGCTGAGGTAGTAGCGATGCGGAAGCGTTGGTTGGGTCAGATCTTGTCCGGAATCCAGTTATGTAACTGGCTCTCGCTTCGGGTTCTGCAGGGCATCGTAGAAAGCGAGCGAAGCCGTTGTCGGGCTGTTTCGCTGCTCGGCGTTGGGTTGTTGGAAGCGAGACGACTGACTGGACTCGTAAGGGGCGCGACCAGCACTTACGGACCACTTCTCGATGCTTTGCAGTGACGTGAGCCGCTCCAGAAGCTCGTCGCAAAGCTCAGCTCTGAGAGGACCTGGGAAAGCGCTTGGCGGCGTTCGCACTCTCCCTTGGAGGCTCATTGTGTCCCGCAATCGATCAACTTTGCTCGGCTACCAGTTTCACGGAGGTACTTGCGACTAGTGAAAGTGCGGTTGCACCATCAGCACCGCGCGGAAGGCCAAAGACGATCGCCGAGCTCGCCGCCGAGCCGTGCTTTCCGCCGTCTCGCTTCTTCTCTTTGCAGCCCGCCGTTTCGGATCATGCACAGTCTACTCTGCTCGCTGCCTCTTCCGTTTCAAACTTGGGCGCAGGGAGTGATGCTCATCGTGGGCGAAAGCTCCAGGAGCACTTTCGTCGCTCTCATCGCGCCGCAGCTCTTTCCGCCTCTGTCGTCTCGCACTTCTCAGCTATCGAATCATCAACAGCCATGGCGCTGGGTCAGAATGTTCGGCACGAGCAGCAGACGCGCCATCGGCTTTAGAAGCGGTTTCCCCTCCCCTCGCAAACTCACGGCTCAGCAACAGCAGACGCTCTTGATCTACGGCGGCGGACTCTTTGGCTGGGGGTCTGACTTCTACTGTGCGCTCTGCAGCTCCCCATCGAATCACTGAGTCCAGCTGACTTCTCCGCCTGCCGAGATCAGTCGCTAAGACCATCTGGGACCGTCAAAAGCAGGTGAACGCTACTCGCCAGATTACGAGGGAGTCCTTGGAGCAGCTGCAAGCCGAGGACGCTCTGCGCAAGGCCAACGGCGGTGTTCTCCCACGTCCCGAGCCCAACTCGGCGCGTCGCTTTCGCTCGCGAGTTCTGCTTCACCTGTAGCTGACTTTTGCCGATCTTGTTGATTTGCAGACGAAGGGTCGACCGATAGAATCGTAGACTTAGTGACCGGTTAGCTCCTACTGTGGCAAAGCTCGGCTTGAGAAGCGACAAACCATCGCCGAGCTCGCCTTGTCCTTCGCTCTTCCCTGCCTTCGCTGCTTCTCTCCCCTGCCCCGAGAGAGTTTTATGCACAAATCAAGATCTTGATGTTTCATTCGTTCGAGGAGTGGGTCATACTAAATGCTTTGAAGGGGGTCTCCTACTGATCCAGCCAGCTCTAAGAGTAAATCTACTTGGTGGCCTTGTCCTTCCTGGGCGCGCGGCGAACAGTCTTGAGCGACTTCTCGGAGGCGACACGGATGGCCCACGAGCTGGTGAGGTGGGAGAGGGAGATGGGCGAAAGGGAAGGGGCGAAGGGAGTGAAGGGAGAGGGGAGCAAAGTGGGAGAGGGAGAAGGCGAGGTCAGCGCTCGTTCTCGCCGTATCGCCGAACGCCTCATAGTGAGAAGAGAGAAGCGGCAACTCACAGAGCGTATGACTTGGCGGCATCGTCAAAGTCACTGAGAATCTCAAACTCATCATCATCGGCGACGGCGGTAGTTCCAGCGTTGCCGTCGTTGTCGGACGCATCGATGAAGGCCGACATTTGGTTGAAGTAGGGGTCGTCCTGGGCGAAGGTGTGGTGCTCAATCTCGTCGCCGACGGGGGAGCTGTTCGAGCGAGGAAGTGAAGAGCGGTCAGCCGGGGGCTCAAGACCAACGACGGCACAGGTGCAGGAGGAGAGGCAAAGTAGGAAGGAGAGAGTAGACGCACCGGACCTCGAGCGAAGGAGCGTTGTAAGGGTCGACGAGACGGAGCTGGTATCCATCGGCGTAGATCTCGAGCTCGGTCGAGTACTTGTCGCCCTGGAGGACGACGGCGTGGGTGAAGGATCCGACGGCACCGGTCTTGTACTTCCTGTTGTCGTTGAAGGAGAGCGAAGGAAGAATGAAGCAAAAAGTCAGCGTCGAGCCGAGCGCAGCCGCGAGCGAGAGAAACGAACCAGGTAGCGGCAGTGACACGGGGGATACGGTCGTCCTCCTCGACGGTGTTCTCCTCGTCGACGGGGCACTTGGTGAGCTCTCCAGCCTCCTCGTACCACTCTGCGGAAGACAAACAGCGAGATTAGCGCCGAACCTCCTTCCGCCCGGCTCCTCACTCAGCTCGACAAACAAGTCGACTGAGGATGGAGGAGAAGAAGCGAAACTCACCAAGAGCATGAGCCTGAACACTCTCCATCTCGACGTCACCACCAAAGTACCTCGACAGATCGCAGAAGTGGGTTCCCTGCTCGACGATGGGTCCGCAGTCGCGCGACTTCATCCACCAAGCCTGCTTGCGGATAGAGGGGTAGCTATTGAAATGCAGGAAGAGATGTTAGCATCGAGCGAGACGGACGAAGAGAAGAGGGTGAGGAGAGGAAAGAGACGAACGCGCAGACGTAGCGGGCGACGGTGGCCATAACGTGGAGATCGTTGTCCTCGAGGATGGAGCGCATCTTCTGAACGACACGGAGGTAACGGAGGAAGTAGCCGACCTGTTCGAGCGAGGGCGAGAGCGAAAGTTAGCTTTCGGCGCCGAAATTGCAAGCCGCCGCGAAGGGAGAGGTGAACGCACCGAGACGACGGTCTTGGAGTCCACGAGGGTCCTGCCGACGGTAAGGGCGTTCTCGACGGTGTCGGTAGAGATGGGCTTCTCGATGAAGAGCTGCGAAGGAAGCCGAGGGGTCAGCTTCGGTTCTGAAGCGAAGAGGCGAAGCGGGAAGGGTCCTGCTTCACAGGGATGGTAGCTCACAGCAGGAGTATCATTAGGGAAAGCCTTGAGGATGGCAAGCTCAACATCCTTTCCAGGCGCGGTCGATCCACGGAAAGCAGGAGGCGATCCAATGATGAAAGCATGAGGCCTCTTCTCGGGGCTCATCTTCTCGACATACTCGTCAAAGCTGGCGAAGATCTCGGTATCCTGGTAGGCCGAGACGACGAAAGAAGCGCGCTTGCGAGTGAGGACGGCCTCGGCGGTCGCGCGGTTGGGCTCGATGATGGAGACGACCTTGAGGCGGGGGCCGAGCTTGTGCTCCAGGCGGAAGGAGTGGTCCCAAGGTCCTGATGTACGAGAGCAAGGTCAGCGACAGGGCTCGGCGAGGGAGCTGGAGTCGGCTCGGCTTGGATGATGAAGTGACGTACCCTGGTCGGATCCCTATTGATCGTTGATAAGGAGCGAAGCCGTACACAGTCAGCTATCATCCTACAACCCTCCACCTCGTTTGATCTTCCCCCATCTCGGCTAAATCGCTGAACGTTCGGTATCCTCATCCACCGCGGACCCTCGGTCGGGCGCTGGCTCTGCACCGGGGTACAGCAGTATGATAGGTGTAAGAAGCTCACGAAGTTGATGTTCTGCAGAACAATGCAAGAAAAGTTAGCAGGCAGCTCTCAAACTCCTTCGAACACCCCACGCTCGCGGCGCGGCTGGCCCAAACTCGTCGCTGTAGCTCAAGAGGACTCACTCCACCACCGATGAAGCAGATGCGGAACTCTCCTCCGGCCTTGGGGATCGAGGAGAAGGTCTGCAATGTACTGCAAGGTCAGCTTTCGAACGCGCTGAGCTGTTGGCTACGTACCATTGCGCCCAACTTGTCGGCGGCGATGGAAGGGCGACGGACGGAGGAGCGGCGGCGGTCGGCGGTGGAGGACATGTCTGTAGTGTTGTAGGTACGGTGTGGTGGAGGTGAGAAGCGAGAAAAACGAAGTGAAGCGTAAGAAGTCAAGAGCGAAGTCTTCAGCCAAAGGGTCGACGTCACGGCTCACCAGCTGGTGGTTCTCCGGGAACGCTGATTTCGACGGCAGGGCGTGTGTAGATCATGACGGGTGCAGAAACTGTCAACGACTGATTTCCAGGAAGCAGAAAAGCGTTTGCCAGCTCTCGGTCCTCTCAGAGCCTGCGCCGAGCGAAGGAGTTTGGGCGCCGGGTTCGCCTCCTCGGCGCTGTACAGAAACAGCTCTCCTTTTGCAGTGGGCTGAATCAGCATTGTCCTTTTCGTCGGGCAACCTAAAGCCGAGCAGATTCGACCGAAAAGCTGATAGGAGTCTCACGACTTGACCGAATCCGGCTCGGCGCGCCCGACCAGGCTTGCCCTCCGCTCACATCGCTCGCTGCTGCTTCAAATTGCCATGGAGTTCCTTTCAGACGTAGGAGGTGGTCAAGATCATCATCGACCTTCATTCTTTGAACTTGCAGCACAAGGTGAGCTGCTCTGCTACAGCTGCAGCTTCAACGGGAGCTGACCCGCCTGACTGCCGCTCACAGAGCAGCTACGAGACTTGCTAGCACCGGTAGTCCGCTACGTCTTGTCGGCGAGTATTCTGTGCCACTGCTGCTGCTCTACAGCTTCTCGGAAGCTCCGCTAAACGCTCTCAATCCGCTTTCAGGTGTTCGCCCAGCGCAATCCTCGCTACCTCCTCCGCATCGTCAACCGGCATGACGAGTTCTTTGCCCTCGTAATGTTCTTCGTAGAAAGGCACTATCTCAAAGCATGGGGTACGCTCCACGTCTCTCTCGGTCCAGCTCAGCGCGAGGGCGAACCGGCTACTAACGCACTCCGCCGACTCGGCTCCACAGGTGCTTCCTTCGCAGAGAACTTCTACGGCCTGAAACGGCGGCGAGTGCTGGGGACTGGAGGGGATAAGACTCGCGCTGCTGTCGAGCTTACAGGGCAGAGCGAGAAGCTGGGCAAGAGGGAGATTAGGATGTCGTTGGTCTTCTTGGTGCGTTTGGTCGCTGACCGACCTGCAGGAGAGCTCGCTGACCTTGCTGGGTGTTGCAGATCCTCGTCCCTTATCTGCGGAGCAAAGCGCAGGATCTCTACGAGCGGCTCGGAGGAGGAGTCGATTCGGACCTCTTCAGCGATACGCCTGCTTCGGCGCATGCTGCCTTCTCAGAACCACGAGTATGTTCAAGATCCTTTCCCGCACTCCTCCCCCCTACCCTCGACTTCTCGCCGTCAAGTTCGGCGCTGCTCGGCGATCGCTGACCCTCTCCTCTCTCACTCGCAGCCACTCACCACCCGCGTCAAGGAGACCACAGCACGAGCATTCAAGACACTCTACCCCTATCTCAACACCTCCTACGAGCTCTACCTCCTCTCCTACAACGTTCGCTACCTCTTCGACAAGACACCGTACTGGCGGCCGTGGCTCGATTGGATGGGAGTTGAAGTGCGACGGATGAGTGCTGAGGATTATGTGAGTTGCGCTGTTGATCTCGGGCTGCAGACCATTGCTGACCGCGGTTCTTCCCTCCTTCCCTCGCTACCTCACCTCGGCGCTCTCCTCTTCTCTCCACTCTTCGCCTCGCCCTCTCCACCACCACAGCACAACGCCCACCAAACAACCACCACTCTCCTCTCCTCCCCCCTTCGCCGCATGCCGGGCGGTCTCCCTCCCAGCTACTCCACAATCGCCCTCCGTTCCCTCTCCCTAGCCCCCCTCCTCACCTTCGAAGCCCTAAAATTCCTCCTCCCCACCTCCATCTTCTTCTTCCGCTTCCTCGAATGGTGGTACTCGCCCGACGGTGGGTCGTCCCGCCTTCGCGGGAAATCAGGCGGCAAGGGCTCGGGAGGGGCAGCGCTACGAGCGCCGACGCCGAGGAAGGGCGAGGGAGTGGGAAAGAAGAAGCATCCGGAGAAGGGAGTTTGCCCAGTCCACGAAGGGCCGATGGTGAACCCTACGGCACTGCCTACCGGGTGGGTTGGGTGCTATAAGTGCTTGCATGCTTGGGTGGAGGAGAAGGGAACTTGCCCGGTGACGGGGGTAAAGGTCGGGTTGGAGGGGCTGAGAAAGGTGGTGGGTTAGTTTGAGGCGGTGGAGGAGTGTGAAGCGAGATGGGAGGGTGCGGAAATGGTAGGCGGAAGCGGCGGAGGGACAGCGCCGAGCGAGGGCACGGGAGGAGATGAGGGCGTGGGAGGGTGGAAGGGGGTACGGTCATATCGCTGTTGTATTGCTAAGCGCTCGTCAAGCTACTCGAGCCCGTTCGAGCGAGGAGACAAATAGGAGAGCGACCGAGCTGGGCTTTCGGCGTTCGCAAGGCGGCTCGGAGGCAGAGCTGTAGAGCATCCATCGATTTCACTTCCTCCGTCCCACTGACCGCCACTCCTCCACTACCTCACCGGCTCCTCGCAGCTGCCTTCACCGCCTCAATCAACTCGCGATCCTCCCTTTGCTTCTTGATCGACTGCTCCCATTCCAGTCTCTGCGTCTCTTGCTCGACCTCCTCCCTCGCCCTCTTCTTTTCCCGCTCCTTAGTCTACTAAGGATGTGTCCGGCTGTTAGTTCATGTCGAAGGCGGTCAGCTCGGCGCCGGTCTCCGAGGCGAAACTACTCACCCGTGAGACCAAGAACACCTCCAACGATGAGCAACAGTGACACACCGTACACTAAACCATCGTGCTCCTCCCACCACTTCCATCTCTGCTCTTGCGCCGCAAGCTTGCTCAGCTTGGTGTCGGCGAGCTTCTTGGGGTAGTTGCAGTGCGAGCGACACTCCATCTTGCATTCGAAGGCGGGAGGAGGAGGAGGAGTGGATACTACAGGTTCGATGGGAGCCTCTTCGACGACGGCGTGTTCGACGACCTGTTCGACGGGCACAAACTCGGCGCTCGAGGCAGGCTGAACTTCGGCGGCTTCCTCGACCTTGAGTTGCGGCTGTCGAGCGTGATTGACCTCCGTGGTAGGCAGATCAGCTGCTGTAGGGCTGACCAGGATTGCTTTCAGCTCTCCGACATGCTGCACGAGCGAGTCCAGCGTGTCCTTCATGCGCCGAACCTCCTCGTCACACTCCTTGCGGCTCATAGGGCGCTTGTCGTTGGTCGACGGAGTTGGAGGCTGAGCGAACGGCTGGAGAACCTCCGGCCGAGATGCGAGAGGACCATGGAGGAAGCGTGGAGCCTGCCGGCGAGCGAGGACGGAGATGTGGAAGAGACGGCGATGCATCTTTCGCCGAGCTTAAGAGCCAGACGCCGAGGGGGCGGTCGTGCTCAACTCTACTCTCTTGCAACACACCTGTAGATCTTACAACAGCCTCACTGATTTCAATCCGACCGTTCTAATAATCTAGCTAAGTCTGAACACCCTTCGGCGCCCTGCCTCCCTCGCCTCCTGCGCTTCCTCCTCGACCCTTGCCGCGCCTCGACGACTTGCCCTTCGACCCCGCTTGACCTCCAGCAGCGCCACTTGATCCCTCTGCTCCAGCGACCGGTACCAAAGGCGCACCACCGCTCGGCTTCCTCCCTCCTCGCCCTCCCCTTCCTCCCCCTCGGCCACCTCCTCGTCCGCCTCGAGGACTCGGCTCGGCAGTTGTCGGCGCCCTCGGTACAAACTCGGGAGCCTGAGCCATGCCCTGCACCCTCCTCGACTCCTCCTCAAACCACCTCGCAAACTCCAACTCCTCCTCGATCCGCTTCTGCTCCTCGACTCGCTCTCGAGCTTCCTCCCGCTCGCGAGCCATCACCTCGGCGAAGGAACGAGGCGCCTTGACTTCTTTGATGGCTGCGACCTCGGCTTTTTGCTGACTCTGAATGGCGGCGAAGGACGAGGAGGCGGTGGGAGGAGTGGAGGAAGTTGCGACGAAGGGGTCGTGAGCTGGGGGAGGGGTAGAGGGTGCGACTATGTAGTTGGTCCAAGGAACGTCGGCGGCTCCAAAGCCTCCTTTGGGAGTCGGGCGAGAGCCAGAAGGAGTGCGAAGCGTGGGAGTTAGGCGAGTCGGCGTGTAGAGGGGAGCGGCGGCAGAGATGGGAGTCGTAGGAGGAGGAGGCCGAGTGGAAGGTGATGCAGTGGTAGCAGCCGGTGCAGACGGATGGCGAGTGATGGGCCGAGGTGGCTCAGCGCGGACTGCTCGAGCCGCTTGCTCGGACTGAATGTCGGCGAGCGAGGGTCCGCGAGAGGGCTGCAGAGGTCGCCAGGAGCCGGTCGCGGCCGAGAGAGGTGTAGACGAGGTGCTAGCCGTAGGGCGTGCGTCGTTGCGCTCTGCTGAGCCTGCCGTGCGTGGTCGACGCTCGCTCGCAGACTCGGTCGCCATGATTGCTCGAAGGTCGAATGGCGTCCTGCGATAGTGCGAGAAGAGATTAGCACAGGCTCAAAGAATCAAAGAAGCTACCACTCACTTCGCCTGTTCCGGAGCAGCCGACGACCACGGTTGCAGGCGAGATGGCGGTGGTGAACCGAGCTGAGTGAAGGAAGGAGCGGAAGGCGAGCTGCCCATCGCGACTGACGGTCTCCGGCGGGTGCTGGGCATGGTTGATCCCGAAGCCGTTGCTGCGCCTGCTGCAGTGAAGGATAACCTCGACGGCGAGGCAGCGTCGAGCGAGAAATCCTCGTCCATTGCGAACGGCTCGTCCTCGCGAAGGGCTTGTAGAGCTGGGCTGATGGTCGGGGAGAGGTGGGGCGAGGAGCGAGGAGGGAGTGATGGCGATGGCCCAGGCGAGAGGAGGGAAGGAGAGGGTCGAGGAGAGTTGCCGGTGCTGGGGATGTGAGGTCGGAACTTGCGCGCCCCGCCGGTAGGCCTTCCGAGGTCGAGCTCGGCGACCCAGCTCGCGTGTTTGAGCATGAGATCTTGCACGAGTAGGCCGGAACGTGAAATTGGCGACTTGGCGCCTTGACGCTCTTGACAGAAGGCGGCGAGGGCGGTGATGAGGTCGGGCGGGAGGTCGTCCAGTAGTCGACCTTCGAGGACCGTCTCCATCGACGAAGCGAGGAAGTACATGCAGGCGCGAGCGAGGTCGGTGGCCTCGTAGAAGGCGGCGTCGACGAGGATGGAGCAGACGTTGTGCAGGGTGACTGCGAAGTGAGAGAGGTCAGCTGGGCTCGGCGACGGATGAGGCGCTTCACTCACCAAAGCTGCGAAGTACGGCCGAGCAGACCTGCTTGAGCTTGTCGAGCAGGAGCTCGTTCGAAGCGGCGAGAACTTGAGTAACAAAGTCGATGTACTCGTCGGCTGTAGCTCGTTCTGCGAAGACGAAGCAAGGTCAGCTCGAGCTTTCTCTGCCGTCGAACGAAACGAATCAACTCACCGACAGTCTGGAACAGACTCATCCCCGCATCGCGGTAGATGTGCTCCAGCACCAAGCTCATGACATCCCACCCAATATGGCTCAAATCGACTCGGACGACTCCCTCGTCGCCTCCCCGCCTCAACGCCGTCCAGTCGACGTCCTCGTAGAACGTCTCGAAGAAGGAGCACCGCGCGCGGAGTACGACCGAATGGCAATGTACCTCGCGGTCCTCGAGCTCGAGGATGATGTCGGCGGTAGGAGCGGATGGGCGAGGCGGCGAAGGAGGGTGGAGGAGGTCGCTGAGGTGTGAGGCGAGAGTGGGAGAGGGGACGGTCTTGACCTGGAACTCGAGCGAATCGGCGAGTGCTGGTAGTCGGAGCTCGACGCCGAGTCGACGAAGATCGGCCTTGGTCTGAGCGACGCTGATGCCCTTGAGCGCCTTGAGCTCGTGGAGGGCGGCTCCGACTCGCGAGTCCCAGATGGGCGGTAGGTCGTCCGAGTAGATGTAGTGGAGTAGGAGGAGGGCGGTGAAGGGTGTGCAGTCGAGGGTGAGGTCGGCGGAAGGGTGGGTGCTGAGTCGCTCGGCGAGGACGGGCGACCGGGCGGCGAGGACGAGGGAATGGACGGGGAATCGCTTGTCGCCGGCGACGAGGTAAGCATCGCTCCCCGCTGCATGCTCCTCCCACTCTGCCTCCCACTTCTCCAGCACCTTCAACAACCTCAAAGCGACCTCGACATCTCTCTGAATACTCGCATCCGCCTCCCTCTCCCTCTCGACATCATCGTCCTCCTCTCCCGCCTCTTCCGCTGCTCTATGACTCCCCACTCTCGCTCCCAAAGGCCCGACCCTCCTCCAATGCGGCAGAATCCCCAACAAGTTCTGCGCCAGCGTCGGTCCCTCGATATCGACGAAGCGAAGGGGCACGTCTGCTCGGAGTGCGGCAAACGCGCCCGTCGAGTTGGCTGCGACTTTGATGACTCGCTGTAGATGAGGGACGCGAGAGAACTTCCACCCTCCTCCTCCTCCTCCGTTGCTCCTCGAACCGGATCCCGAAGCGACGGGAGTGGTAGGCGCCTTCCCTGCTCCGACCGAAGCGACGTCAAACTTCTTCGACCTGACGAACACATGCCCGGAGACAGTGCAAAGGATGATCGTCCCATCCAACCCCACGCCCACGTCCGTCACGGCGGTAAACTTGCGCCTCAGTGACCAAATGCGCTGAGGTTTCGGCGCGACGCGAGCGAGAGTCGAAGGGCTGTCGACGGGGGTGGAGGAGGAGGACTCGAGGGTGAAGGAGAAGACGTCGCCGAGGGAGGAGAGAGCGACGAAGGTGTTGCCGCAGGAGGCGATCTTGCGGATGGAGGGTTTGGCGCCGACCTGCGAGGATGAAGACAGTCAGCAAGCCGCCGAGAAGAGAGCGACGGCGGGCGTACCTGAGGCGGACGGTAGGCCTGCATCTTGCTCGGGAAAGGCGTGAGAGGGAAAGAGATCTTAATGTACCCCTCGTGGTAGAGCACGACGACATCCTTCGACTCGAGCAGGCAGGCCGTCGCGTTCTCAGTCGCCGTGAGCATGACGATCGGCTGCGAAACGATGGTGACCTTCCTCGGCATCACCTGCACCGCCGTTCCCGCCGCCGGGTATCCGAGTTGTCCCTTGTTGGTGCCCCAAGTGAATAGTCCATCGGCGGTGAAGACGGCGGTGTGGGTCCGAGAGGCAGCGGCGCCGAGGACGACCTCCTTCTTGAGCGCGCCGACGACTCGTCGAGGTGTAAACTGGATGGGCTCGTCGGCGCTGGTGTTGGATGGGCGAGAGGAGGAGGAAGGGGTGGGAGCGTCGAGTGTGTAGCCGAGTTGGCCGAAGCGGTTGAGACCGAAGGTGAAGACGTCGCCGGAGGTGGTGACTACGACGGTGTGATCTGGGGAGAGGACGACGGCGGAGGCTTGGTGCGGGAAGTCAAGGAGAGGGGCGAAGGTGAATTGGGTGTGGTTGGATCGACCGAGCCTGCGAAGCGAGGGGGAGTCAGCCAGCGAAAGGGCAAGTCGGCCATGGCTCAAACTCACCTTCCACCTGTACCATACCCACACAACCGCACATTATTCCTCCTCTCATCCGTCACAATTCCCGTATGCAACCTCGCCATCGACACATCCTTGACCCTCAATGGCTCGAACGCGCTGAATCCCTTGCCACCTTCCTCCCTCTTGAGCTGCACACGCTCAGGGTAAGCTCGATCACCGTCGCCCGAGAAGCCGAGGACAAAGTTGCGGTTCTGGCCCCAGGTATAGAGCTCGAGGCGGCCAGGGTTGGAGGTGGATGAGGTATCGGAGGGGTTGGTACCGTCGACGGTAGAGTTGTAGACGTCGAAGGGGGAGAGGCCTGTGGATGTGAAGGAGTCAGCCATATAATCAAGTGCAAAGTTGGCTCTCGCGCACCTTCATGATCGTTGAGACGCGCGTCCACGTCGTCGCGAGTGAGAAGGAGCCGAGCGGCGGCGACGTTCTGCGAAATGAGAGCCGAGATGAGCTCGTAGTCGAACGTGAGCGGTCAGGAAAGAAGGTTTACACCGATGTAAAGTGCACTGTACCGAGATCGGAGAGTCAGCGATGTCTTGAAAACCTACAGAGCTTGAGCAAGACTCACCGATGCAGCGCCGACCATCCGCTCTCCCTGTCCACCGCATTGACCTGCAATCCCGCGACTCCGAGCAACAGCTCTACCCACTCCAACGCCCATTCTCCCAGCTCGCTAACCGCAAGATGCAGCACAGTCCTCCCTAGATCATCGCGACGATTTGCCTCTGCGTTGAGCTGAGCGGTGGCCATCCCTCCTCCACCTCCTCCGCCGTAGCCGCTGGGGCTCCGAGACATGGCATTCGAGCTACCACCTCCGCCATTGCTCTGACCACCTCGGCTGAGGAAGCCTCGCGCCTTACGGATCGCGCGGTCTCGATAGAGAGAGTGGAGGTCGACGGTCATGAGCGAGTGGGAGAGAGTCGGACGCGTCGACTTGGAGCCAGCTGTAGTAGTATACGCTGGTTCTAGTCGATCGAGTCGGAGTCTCTAGGGCTGGCGGCGAGCTGACTCGGCGCGCGCGAAGCGGGAGAACGTGGGTGGGGGTGGCGGAGAGGTGAGGAGAGAGTTGTAGGTCGCTAGGAGGTGTACTCGGAGGTAATGTAGAGCTGTAGGTGATTGTGCTGCTGCCTTGTAGTCGAAGGAAGAGCCTGTGCAGAGAACGAGATCAGCGAGCTGTCGCGAGCAAAACGTCCAAAGGCAGAGCGGCGGATCGTGGTGCTATGCAGGGGGTTGGAACTTACTGTAGGTCGATATAAAGTCTCTCTATAGTCCAAGAAACGAGTCGAGCTGGAAACGAGCGATTTGGCAGAGGTCAAGAAGCGGCGCCGGCGCGCCTTCGCATCTCTCGCTTCGACTCATTCCTGCTGCTCGTCTTGTCTCGCATCCGCTCGGACTTGGAAGAACCGGCAGCAAATGCTCTCGCGCTGTACTCTGCTCCACAAGCTTCGGCCGGGACTCCTCGTCTCTTCGCCTCGCCTCCGCCCGGCTATCCTCTCCGCTCTCCACTCGCAAGGCTTCTCCAGCTCAAGCTCGAACGAAGCGCGCAGAGCCTACAGATCAAGGAATCACCTTCGACATCCGCTCGCGCACTGGAGAGCATTCGACCGCGCTGAGTTGCGATCCATCTTCAGAACGGTGCTCCGCTTGTGCTCGGCCCTCGCCATCTACTCGGGCGTGAAGGTCATTCATCGGAGTGAGTAGTGATCAACAGAGTCCTCAACGTCCGCTAACGACCACGCATAAGCATACAGCTCTACTAACATCCAGAACCACCCCAAAGAGATCGCCGAATCATGGGAGGACATCAAGTTCTGGTATCAAGTAATGCTCACTAGCCGGGAGAGAGCATGCCTGAGCTTCATGCTTCCGCTCAGCGGCGTTGGCGGGAGAAGGCAGAGCAGGTGCGGGAGCCTCCTTCGCGACTGGCTCGGCGCTCGCTAACTTTCTTCCTGCCTCTCTTCCAAAACGGCGCCAACGCTGATGCAGCACGCAAAGACGCAGCACTTATTGATACTGAATGCAAGTAGTAGCCGGTGAGCTCTCGCGCCTCTGCTTAGTCTCTCCAGTCGGCGATGGCTGACTTCGCCTGCCCAGCCGGCAGTGCTCCCGCTGGCCTGTATTTCGTCCCTCAGTGCTGTCTACTGCTACTGTATTCCTCTCCGCTATCTACTTGTCAGCCTGGACCCTTAAACCGTCGTCATGGTGGCGAAGAGCGCTAAGAACGATTGCCGAAGGTGCCGCCGAGCTCGCCAGCTTGACACTCTAGACGCTTGGTGTGGCGCTCGCTTTGACGTGATGTGTCGAAGCGAGATATACAGCGTCTCCTGCGAGAAGAGGACCTGCACCAGCAGCCGTTGTCCTGCTTCCCGCGATCACTCAACCGAGCTTTCGCACGCGACGAGGTCGGCGATGAGCTGTACCTCACCAGGAGACGCTCGCTACAGCTCGACAGGAAGCTAGAGAGGTTAAGCTACAGCGCGAATCCGATACGAGCACGCGCCGGTGTGTAGCATTAGTGAATCGGCTGGTCGGGAAGCGAAAGAAGGGATTCGGCCCAGGCCCCGAGCGGCAGTTCTTGTTTTGCCTGGCGCCCAGCTTGATCTCCCTGTTCTCCTGCGCTCGTTTCTTTGCTTTGCTACAGCCTCTCGCGTCTCTGCAGCGATGGTCCGGACCACCGCTCTCATGCTCTTGGGCTTGCCCCTTCTCGCCTCCGCCGCTTTCTCCACACTCTCTCGACGCGAGACGCATCAAGGGGAGGACCTCTTTGACGCTCAGGTGCGTGTCCTACAGCTAGGGCGACATCACCAGGCTAATCTGTATCTCAACAGCTCGCCCTCGACATCTCGGCGATGCAAGCAGGAGGCTTCAACGTCTCGGAAGCGCTGGGCGCGTCTGATGAGCTCGAACGGCTGCAGCATTCGCTCCAGAAGCGTGCAGCGACGACGGGCTTCGATTACAACGGATCGAAGGTCCGAGGTGTCAATCTCGGTGGATGGTTGGTCTCGGAGCCTTTCATCAAGCCTTCACTCTTTCTGAGCGTGTACAAGAGGGATAACCGTGAGCTCTGCTATGCTTCGCTTGCTGGGCATGTAGCTGATAGTTTGTTGAGCTACAGGTATCGTCGACGAGTTCACCTTCTGCCGGTATCATCCCGATGGACGAGCAGCGGCTCGGGCTGGTGAGTTCGCCGAGCAGGGCGATTCTAACCTTTGGGCCGAGCAGAGCTAACCTCGGTTGGCCCTCGGCATGCTTCAACAACGCAGCTCTTCAAGCTCACTGGACCTCATGGATCACCGAAGACGACATCAAAGGTATCGCCGCCGCTGGACTCAATCATGTCCGAATTCCGATAGGATACTGGGCCTTGGCAGTGGTACCAGCCAATGAATACTACATTTCTGGCGCTCTCTACTACCTAAAGCTTGCTGTTCTTTGGGCGGGTCGAGCAAACCTCCGAGTCCTAGTGAGTTCGGCGCTGACTTCTCCCCCTCGCCGAGCCGCTGACCATCCTCGGCTCAGATCGATCTCCACGGCGCGCCTGGTTCCCAGAACGGCTTCGATAACTCCGGGAAGCAAGGTCCTGTGCAGTGGCACACCTCGGCCGACAACGTAGCTCGAACGAAGAAGGTCCTGCTCGCGCTTGTCGCCGAGTTCCAGCAAGCAAAGTACTTGTGCGTTGTTGCTTCCCCTCTTCCTTTCGAGATCTCACACTGACCCTCTACTATCATGCAGGAACATTGTCACCGCCATCCGTGCGTGCCGAGCGCTCCCTCGAACGAGTCGGCGCTGGCTCGTCGGCGCTTGCACTTAGCGCTGACCTCTCCAACCCTCACAGAACCGCTCAACGAGCCCGCCGGATTTATCGATGGGGTTCTTCCCGTCGCCAAGCAGTACTATCTTGATGCCTACAAGATCGTGCGGTGAGTTTCGCCTTCTGCAGCTGGACGAGGGCCGAGGAGCGAGCCGAAGCTGATCTCCGACTCTCACTCCCTCATCAACCTTCCCGCTCCCCCTTCCTCCACCCTGTCTCCCCTTCTATCATTCTCTGCTGCAGCTTTGGCGGGACGACCAAGCCCAACAAGCTGCTTTACAACATCCACGACGTCTTTGTCGGGCTCAGCTACTGGTCAGGCTTCATGGCCAAGGCAACGAGCTACAGCAACGTCATGAGTGATACTCACATCTAGTGAGTGTACATCTTTCTGACCTCTCTCTCCCCTCCCCTGCCCCCTCTCTGCCCGCCTTCAACCCGCCTGACGAGCTCGGCGCGGAGCTTATCACTTCCTCGCCTCTTCTCGACGCGTGCTGACCTCCTTCTACCCACTTCAGCTCGATGTTCGACGACACTCAAATCGCCTACACCGACGCGCAGCGTATCCAGTACTTCTGCTCCTACTCCTCCTCCGTCTCAGCGCTCGCCGCAGGAGGCAAGCGGCCCATCGTCGGAGAATGGACTGCCGCGCCAACGGATTGCAGCGGAAAGATCCCTGGTCTTGTGTACAAGTCGACTGATAAGGTCAAGGGTCTGGGAGGAGGAGCTCGTTACGATGGAACGTGAGTGTCGTTCGGCGAGGGCTCGGTGGTGGGCGCTGATCTTTTCCTCATCTACAGAGCCATCGGCGCTACCTTCAAGGTCGGCAGCTGTACCGGCAAGTCGGGGTCGGCATCCACCTTCTCCTCGGCATACAAGATCAGTCTGCGCAAAGTGAGTCGGCGTAAAAGCCGGGTCGAGCGCACGCCGAGCTCAAGCAGCGCACACCACACTCGAGCCACGCTGACTGCTCTGCTGCACAACAGTTCTACGAGGTACAGACAACCGTGTATGAGAAGGGATCAGGATGGATCATGTGGACCTGGAAGGTGAGTTTCGCCGTGGAAAGGGGCCGAACGGGCGCCGAAGGCTGACTTCCAGCTCTGCACCCCTACAGATGGAGTCCGGCGACGACTGGAGCTACCAGGCGGGTCTCAAGTACGGCTGGATCCCCAAGGACCCGACGGAGAAGCTCTATGTACGTCTTGCTGGTCTGATGCGAGAGGCTCGGCGCTGACCTTACTCGAATCGTTTGCAGGGCAACCAATGCTGAAGGTCATTCGCTACGAGATTTCTAAAGTATTGTTCGTTTTCGGAGCGCAATCGCAACTCGATGCATTAGACTTGAAGGACGAAGGCGCAGACTCGGCGAGCGCGGAGAAGTTGAACGACTCTCCTTCGCGACTGAGGTCAATTCCAAGGCAGCAAAAGCAGCTACAACATAATTGGGGCTGTGCTATTCTACCAGGTGTCCGAGCGAAGCCTCCAAGGTCGGATCATCGACAGCTCATCGGCGCTCGGCGACCCTCCAGCTCGCTTCGCCTCTCCAGCCCGTTCAACAGCATCCGAGGCCTCCAACTCTCGCGTAGTCACTTACGATGCTCTGTTATATGTCTCGCCCGTTTTCCAGCAGCCCTGCACCACATCTCAGCGCACACCAATTTGTTTCCTGACCTCCCGCCACCATCTCAACGCTGCGACAACCATCTTAACGTCGCGACAACCCTTCGACAGCCGTTGATCAACGGAGGGAGGGGTTGCTCGGCTCGAGGTCAGCGGGCGAGATGAGACTTGGGGATGGTAGCATAGGAATAAGGGGAGAGATGAGAGGCCCAGCAGAGCCGAAACTGGTAGTTCAGAGCGCGACTCATCGCCGAGTGAGCGCCGAGCTGGCGAAGCAAGAGGCAAACGACCTGCATCAAACGGGTAATACACGCTGATGCTCTAGACTACCTAAAGTTTGCTGTGCTCTGGGCGGGCCGAGCAACCGAGTCCTAGTGAGTTCGGCGCTAGCTCTATCTCCTCGCCGAGCCGCTGACCGTTCTCGACTCAGCTTGTAACACGGCGGTTCCCCTTCCGCTGGCTTGCAGAACCGTTCAGTAAACTCTCGACCGAACGTCGAGCGGAGGAAAGATGATCAACAGCAATCCGAGCATTACAGTAAATCCAAGCGAGTAACCGAGCGCGCGCAAAACCAAGCCTTCAAAGCTTCAAACCAATATGTATCTCGAGAAAAGTGAACCTCGTCATCCCATCAAGCAAGTCGTCCTCCCATCCTCCCGCCTCCCTCAAATCCTCTCCCTCTTCCACTCGCCACTGCCCCTCCCCTGCCCCTGCTGCTGCTCCAAATCCTCCTCCCTCTCCCTCTTACTCCTCTCATCCGGCAGTGCAGGCAACGGCGGAAGAGGCGGCAGACTGGGGATATTGTGGTTGTGAGTGAGGGCGGGAGAAGGGAGCTGGTACGTAGGTTTGCCGTAGACCATCGACTGCTGCTGCTGCTGCTGCTGCTGCTGGTGGAAGGGGTGGGAGTGGGAGTGAGGGTGGTATTGTGGTGGTGGTGGGGCGTAGTGGTGTTGAGCAGCGGGGTGGTGTGGGTAGGGAGAGTGGGAGTCGGCATAGGAGCTGTTCGAGAGAAGCGAGGTCAGCGAACGCCGAGGGGTCGAGAGACAGGGAGCGAAAAGGACATACTGCTCCGCATCGGCACTGGGACGACCGTACATCTCATAAGCGCTCGGCGGAGGAGGGTAATACTGCTGCTGCTGCTGCTGCATGGCCATCTGCTGCTGGTGCTGCATCTCGCTTCCGTATCCTCCTCCTCCTCCGCCGCCGCTGGGAGGCAAGAACCCCGTCCCCAGACTGCCATTCCTCCCATGGCCCGATCCACTCGAAGGAGGGCCTCGCATCCCCTGCTGCTGCTGAGGCTGCTGGGCGACTTGAGAGCCGTCCTGCGGAGCGTAGTAGACGGGGGAATTGGGGTCCTCGCTGCCCTGCTGCTGAGGTTGTTGGCCATTGAAGCGAGTAGGAAGGAGCTGAGAGATGGAAGGGAGGGTAACGCCGCGCTGCGTCGTTCCGCCGGGGGTGAGGGGACCGCCTGGAGGAGTCGGAGGCTGCTGAGGTGGGCCTTGTTGCTGCTGTTGGAGTTGTTGATGGGAGTAGGGAGGGGAAGCCGAGTAGCCCATAGGCGCTTGCGAGTAGCCGTAGCGAGCTTGGCCGGGAATGAGAGGGGGAGGAGGAGGCTGTCGGCGCCGAGGTGAGGGGGAGCCGCCTTGCTGTGGCGCCTGTTGCGAATGGAGCGAGGCCGAGCCGGGAGGAGGGGTAGACGAGTAGGGAGGGTAGTGTGGAGGTGGAGGAGGGAGGGCGTGTTGATAGTGAGGGGAAGCTTGAGGGTCGGCCGAGTAGGGCGGGGCGTAGTAGAGCGCTTGCTGCTGAGGCGGGCCGTACGGTCCAGGCGGAGGCGGTTGGTACTGCTGCTGCTGCTGCTGTTGTTGTTGTTGCTGCTGTTGTTGCTGTTGTTGCTGCTGCAGCTGTTGAGCCCGCTGGTGCATCTCTTGCTGCTGCTGGTGCGCCATGGCCATCTTGACGCCGTCGTTCCGCTTGCGCTGTACGCTAAACTGCCCTCGGCCGTCCGTCTGCTCCTCCTCCTCCTCTTCACCATCCTTCTTCTTCTTCCCCTTGGCCTTGGTGCCCTTGGATTTGGCCGTCTTGCCGCCATTGGGCCCAACGCCGGGGGGGTTGACCTTCTTGGGAATCTCGCCGTCCTTTACGACCATGCCCATCTCAATCTGCATCTGAATCGTCTTGGCCGAGAGCGAGTTGTGCAGCTGCATCAACCGCGTCATCATCTCCTGGTTGGCTACAGTATCCTCGGCGTGCACCGTCGTCGCATGTTGGCGGACGTTATCGAGGCGAGAGAAGTTGCGACCGCAATGGCAGGTGAACGGCTTGTCGCCAGTGTGCTTGCTGTTTGTAGTCGTAGTACGATAAAAGTGAATTCAAACGTCAGCGATAGGCTACAAGAAGCGCGAAAGAGAGCGGGCAGGCCTGGAAGCGCCAGCTGACCGCTCTGTTTGGCAGCTGTAGTCGACTGACCGGACATGGCGAGCGAGGTGCTCTGAGCGGGTGAAGACCATGGCACAATCGCCGTAACCGTTGCAGCGAAACATGACGGGATTGTTGCGCCTCGGAGGTGGGCCGCCAACGCTGCCAGCTGGGACTGGAGGAGGCGACGGCTGAGGCTTGTTGCTGTTGCTCTGCTGCTGTTCCCCTGCAAGCAGAGGTACGGAATCGGTGGACGCCATGCTGTCCTACAGATTTTGCCCCTCTGAAACTGAGCTCGGACTTGGGCGTGCGAAGCGGCGGGCGGAGGTGGGCTGGTCGAAGCGAAGGTGAGGCAGGAGGAAGAGAGAGGTGGCGAGCTTGGCGAGGGGGGTCGTCTCCTTCGTCAAAGTCGGTGGCTCAAGTTGAAGCGGGTGCTGGGCTGTAGCTGAGCAAGTCGTTTGCTGCCTCCTTCTTGCTCGTTGTCGTTCGAAGAAGAGAGGTACGCCAGGGAAGGAACGGCGGGGAGGGCCTGAAGCGGGCGTTGGAGGCGAGAAAGAAGCCAGGGAAGCCTCTAGTTAGCATTTGACCCAAAAACGGAAGTCCGGTAGGTCGACCGCTTCGATCTGGACCTCGTCAGCAAAGCTCCGACCTCCTCCTCCTTGAGCAGAGTACAGCTTCGGCGACCCTCGGCGCTGGGCTTGCTGGGTCCTGTGAGCGCTTGCTCGCCTACACAACGAGTTCGGCTGCTCGCTCATATGATTTCTTTACGTAGACAAACCCCCTGAGCACCGCAACGAGGCAAATGACTGCCTCAACACCTCACAAATCATCGCCGAAGGCAGTCGAGGAGGCTGGCGCCAAGCTTGGGCAGGCTCTCGCTTCCCTCGTTGTCGCCCTAGATTCAATGAAGGCACCCTATTCCGTCGCTCTTCCTCCTCCTTACCAGCTCATAGCAGTCGCTACTTTGCACCAAAGCTCGAAGCCTGAGCTGGCCCGAGCGCAGAGGGGAATCGAGAAGCTGGCCGATGCTGGAGGGTAAGGTTACCATTCTCAGGAGGGTGAGATGGAAGACCGAATAAGCGCCCGTAGATCAGAACTCGTCTCGACAGCGTGACTACGAGCGAGCGATCGCCGAGCAGCAGGTGCCAGTCTTCGCCGAGCCTCTCCCTTCCAATCACAGAACAAGCAACAAGCACGTCTCATACCACCGCAATACTACTCCTCATCCTCTTCAGCGTCCTCGCTCCCCACCGTCCTCCCTCTCTTCCTCCCTCCTCCCTTGCCCTTACTCTTCTCCCTCTCCTTGCTATCCATCTCATCCTTCTCCTCACTCGTAACAACCCTACACACCTCGACCTCCACTCCAGCTCCCAACAGCACATCAATCCACACCTTCTGCGTCTCGGAGAGGTGGTCGCCAGGGCCTTTGACTTCGGAGAACTTGCAGCGGGAGAGGGAGGGGTTCCAGAGGCTGCGAGAGTGAGAGGGGAGGTCAGCAACTAAGGGAAGTGGGAAAGAAGGAAGACACACCAGAGATCAGGAATCCCGCCGGTACGATGTCCGTACTCCTCGCAGAACATGGTCAAGATGGTAGCGAGCGCCTCGCCGCCGATGCACTATCGTACGTTCGACCCTCGTCAGCTTCCTCACACCCGCGAGGAGAAGAGTTAGAAGAGCGCGAACTCACCTGCACAATCTCCAACAAATCCTCCTTGGCAAACTTGTCCCAATTGACTCCCACCGCCCAAGTCCCTCGCTCCCTCTCGCGATCGTCGTGCTTCTCGAGGATGGAAGCTGCCTCTCCACGCCGAATGGCGGCGAGTCGGTCGTTGATGAGTGGTCGGCGGACTGTGTGAGCGAGAAGAGGTCAGCGAGCGCGACGAAGAGGAGCAGGGAGGGGCGCGAACCGATGGCGAAGGCGTCGGTCGAGAGGTCGAGAGGCGCGGATTGGTACTTGGTTTCGAAGACGCCGTTGACGGGAGCAAAGACAATGTCCCAGAAGGTTAGGGTGAACTGTGGAGAACGAGGAGGGTCAGCGGCGAGCTTGGGGACGAGACGCAGAGCCGAGCTCACGATTGTCGTCAAGACGCCGTTCTCCGAGTGGAAGCTGTACGCGGATAAATTAGCTCGAGCTCGAGCATCAGAAACCGTCGCTACTTCGACTCACCCCTTCCACCCCTCCCTCTCGTACTGCTCTAAAGCCAACTCCTCCACTCCACACTCCGCACCATCGCTCGCCCTCCAAATGCTCTTCTTCCCAATCGTCGGCTCATCCAGCCTCTCCCCTTCCATGACCCGATGCTCCGACTTGGCCAGCAGCGCATCAAAGACCCTGCGTTCGGCTTTCGGGACGTCGAGGGAGGATTCGATCCGCTGGATGCGGCGTTGGAGGGAGGAGCGGTAGACTGTTCGAGGTCGAGGTCAGTCGAAAAGTCAGCGAGAGAACGAAGAGAAGGAGAAGAGGAGATGTAGACGCACTCAGATGAGTATAAGGATCCTCCAGCCCTTTCAAGCACACTTCCAACGCATCCAACTTCCTCTGCTTGGCCAACCGTTCCTTCTTCTTGGGCTTGCAGTCGGGATGGGCCTCCTCGTCGAGAGGGTAGCGCATCATGACGAGGGCAAGGCGGTCGTACCATGCTCCTCGTTTGCCGCGACGGAAGGAGGTCTGTGCGAGGAGGGCGCGGAGGAGTGAGACTTCGCGCGAGTGGTCGTCCTGCTCGGTGGGAAGGGTTAGCAGCGGGGAGGTAAGAGGGGGGAAGACGGGACGGACCAGCTTGGCAAAGATGCTGGCGACCTTGTAGACGACGCGAGTGAGTGGCCAGCCTTCGAGGGGAGAAGCAAGTCAGCACCGAGATCGAGCGACGACGACGACGACAGCCCGAGCTCACCAGGATGGAACCTCCTCCTATAGTAAAGCAGCCTTTTCTCATCGTCATCCTCCTCCTTCTTCATCTCCTTCTCCGCCTCCCTGCACAATTTCCTCCAAGTTCCCTCCACCTTCTCAAACAGCTCGACACCAGCTCTACACATCTCCTCCTTCTCCTTGATCTTCTCCTCCTTGCTCTTGATCTTCCTCGCCGTCCCCGCAGGTATAGGGGTCCATCCCGTCTCGCCAAGGATCTCCTCGATCTGTCGCTCGACTTCCAGCCCTTGCTCGTATTGCTGTAAGAGGGAGCGGGAGGGGAAGATGGCGAAGGTGCGAGAGACCTCGTAGTCGGGATAACGGCGCTTGCCGAACCGAGCGAGGAGGGAGGCAGTGAAGGAGGTGGTGCTGGAAGAGGCGGTGTAGGAGGTTCGGTGGAAGACGAGGGAGAGGCGGTCGAAGAGGGAGCGATAGGCTGGCGAGAGACGAATCACCGAGCCTGCGAGTTGAGGCGGGTCAGCGGGGAAGAGCGAGATAGCTGCTGATACATAAACGCACCAATGGTCTTCAAAGCGTGACTCGAGGCGACGTTGGAGGCCTTGAGCTTGTTGCCTTTGGCGTCGTAGCCAACGCCGAAGGAGCCGAGCGGCTTGATATCGCTGTTCTCCTTGCCTTTGCCCTTAGTCGACGAGCTAGGAGAGGCAAAGAAGGAGAGTGTTGACTGGTTGGACGTCTTGAGCAGGCCTTGCGTCCATTCTCGGCGCTGTGAGAAGGACCGAGTTGTCAGCGAAGTGCGCGCCGAGCTGAAGCGCAGGGAGCAGCGTACCGATCCCTTGCCCGGATTGACCCGCATCTTCTTCCCTAGCGCGACTAGCTCCTCCAAGCTCAAGAGCCCGAGAATGACCTCTGCATCCTCGGTCGCAAGCTCGTCCCGGCCCATCGCCAGCGAGCTCAAATCGGGCTCCTGCTCAACCACCGGTAGCGGCTTCGGCTCGTCCTCTTCATCATCGTCGTCTCCAGTCAAATCGATCACTCCTGGATCCTCCACCTTGACGGGCTTGACGTCGGCGCGAGCAGCAGCAGGCGGTGGGGTCGGCGGACGCGGGGGAGCGAAGTCGACGCGCTCCCAGAGAACCTCGCAGGCGGCGTTGAGGTCGTCAATGTCGCGCTCGTAGGTGATCCCTCGGAGTCGAATCCAGCTGCTCTTGCGGAGGTAGAGCCGAACGAAGAGATAGCGAGCTTGGTCTGCGATGCGCGCGAACAGGCCGCGCAAGTCGGTCAGCTAGACTTAGAAAGCTACAGGGCGTCGGAGCACGTACAATCAAGTCCTCGCAATCGCTTCAATGCTGCTTGCTCGGCCTCGGAGAAGAGGAAAGCCTCATGCTTGAGCACCGCTTCCAACAGCTCGTCTGCTGCTTGTACATAGAACGACACGCGCTTCTCGACGGTGGCTTCCTCCAGATCGGCCGGAGGAGGCGAGTCGTCCGTGTTGAGCTGAGGCGTGTCCGGTGCAGTCGCTGCAGGCGAGTTTGGCAGTGAGGGCGAGGCAGCGCGAGCTTCAGAGACTGTAGGCGAGTCGTCCGTGCGCGCCAGCTTAATGGGCGGTTCGTCCCCGCTCTCTCCTGCTGTAGGAGAGTCGGATGGCATGTCGGCTGGTGAAGACGAGGTGTGGATAAAGGTCAAGAGCGAGAGTCGCCTTTTCGCAACGCGCTGAGTCGCGCTTTGACCTTGCCTCGCATGTATTGAGTCGAGTGTTGTGGTACAGAGCCAGAAGTTGATGCATCGAACCAGCCACTCACACCTCGGCGGTCAATCCTGAGCGGTAGCTCGGTGAAGAAGCGCTCCGAAGTCAGCGCCGAAGAGACCGAGGAGGCCTGCAGAGCTCTTCCGGCGAGGTTCTGGGGAGACCTGGTCGACTCGAGACCTTTTTTGGTAGATCCTCGTGTGAGCAGAGCCCTGCTTTAGCGCTACAGAGCGACAAAAAGCGAGTTCGGACGGCCCTCGGCGCTCGTTCACTCCCTCATTGGCCCTCTTCTCCGAAGCCTGGCAGGCGGTGGCCCTGTCGCCTGGCCAATGACATGTTACTGTAAACTTCGCACGCTCTCAGCTTTCTAGTCTTGCCGGCGGGTCGGAGCTCAAGTTCGCCTCACCAGCTCGGCGATGAGAAGACACGGACGGCGTATCAGAGCAAGCCAAGCTATTCTCCCACATCTCCGTATCAAGTGAGAGCCTACTGCTTCATCTCGACTAATCCAAGCTGCTTCAACACATCAACCGCCCCCTCCTCGAAGCGAATCTCGACAATCTTGGCCTCCTTGTCAAACTCGAACCATCCCAACCCCGTCATCTCGATCTGCTTGCCCGTCTTCTCCTCCTTGATCTGAGGGATGCCCTCGGGTACATCGAGGTAAGCGGCGCCCGAGTGGGTCCCTTGCACGGCGTAGCGAACGGCGACGAAGGAGCTCTCGGCGATGGGGGCGGCGAGAAGCTTGGCGGTCAAGTCCCGGAAGGAGGCGCGGAGCTCGTCAATCTTGCTCTTGAGAGCATCGCGCGAGGTCTGTAGTGGTGCGTTGACGGTGTCAAAATAAGGGTCAGCGAGCGTCGAGAAAGGCGAGAGCGGCGAGCAGCGAGCGTTCTGGCGCGAGAGAGAGAGCGACATCAACGTACAATCGTTCCGCCGAGAGTACAGGTGAACTTGAACTGCTCGTTGAAGATCTTGTCGATCTGTAGGGAAACAACGCGAGCTCTGTGAGCCCACGCCGAGCCGAGCTCAAAGAAGCGAGGAAGGCAAGGCAACGTTCAGCTTACCAACGACGTCTCGCCCTTGCCCCAGACTTGCTCGACGTACTGGACAGCAGCCTGCTTGTTCTGTTTGGTGGTGTCGGACATGCTTCAAGTGAGAAGAGGCGAGTTCGAGAGAGTTGTGGGAGGAAGAAGATTAGAGAGGCGAGCGTCGCTTTCGCCCGAGGTCAAGGCGATGTCGGCGAAGGGCGCTTAAGAGGTGCAGCTCTTGGGCGGAGTCAGCAGCTCAAGCCCGATCTATGCACTCGCAGGTCTCTTACTGCAGTCCCAGCTCGCCTGCTTCGCAGCAGAACCCTTCGCCGAACCTCGCCACTCGCATTCTCCTCCTCGAAAGGTCCATGCCTTGCTATGCTCTACTCATCCGCTTCCGTAGCGCCCGCTAATCCTCATAAGGCAACACCTGGCCATGCAACTCTACGCCAAGTCTCCCGCACACCTCCACCATCAACTCTTGTCCTCCGCTGACCAATCTTGTCTGTCGCATGTGAGCTTGCGAAGGTGGGGATGAGATCCGGAAGTGAGGAGTTCAGAGATGGAGGAATAGGTGATTCCGAGGAAGGCGAGGTCGAGAGAGGTTAGAGACGGTGGGAGAATGCTGAGAGGGGGAGGGCGGAGGCCGAAGGATTCAGCCGAGGGGTTGTGCGCCAGCGCCTGCAGTGTTGTGCACTTTCCGAGCAATGCGAATAGGTCTCGAAGCTGGTTGTCACTGGGTGTAGCGGTGAAGAGGTTGTCCGAGTCGTAGAGGTACACTCGAAGGTCCTCAAGAACCTCAAGGCTGGGGAGGAGTTTCGGGTGGGCGAGCAGGAGAGAGGATGTGAGTTTGACGGTGCGGAGCGTGGTGTGGGACAAAGCGACGAGGTTTAGGATGATAGTAGCTGGGACTCCATCACTAGGATCGAAGGAGACCAGAGAGGAAGGAAGAGGGGCCGGGGGCGGCGAGTCGTCGACGCCGGGGTCTGACTGCAGAAGGCGAAGGTGCTGCAAGTGGGGAAGTTTACTGAGAAAGGAGAGGAGTCCAGGTCCCGTGAAGCTTGCCGTGAGGGACCGGAGCTGCGAGCCCCATCCTTGCTGTGCGAGCTCGGCGAAAATGGTGTCGAGGACTAGCTCGGCGTAGCTGTCGTCCGAGGAGAGAGACAAGCTCTGGACGTCAGGACAGGCGTACAGCAGCTCCTTGACGCGCGTCCACACGGGATGGTCTTCCAGGTCCTCCTGGTAGTCCGAGTATCCTACGTCGACGCTGAGCTTTCGGCAGAGACGTCCGAGCGAAGGGTTCTCCTTCAGCGTCCGCCTGACGTTGCTGTCGTCCGAAAACCCGGCAGAAGGGTCATTAAGGTCGAACGCTTCCGTCGCATCGACCTCCTCGCTGTCGTAGTCTCTGCAGTGGTAGGCGCAGATGGTGTGGTAAAGGCCGGCGCGCGCGAAGGGGAGGAGCGACCTGGAAACGAGGCAGAGGCCAGCCTCACGCCAACCGCCGCCGGGAGAGTCGTCCATAATTTTGGCAGCTTCTGTGGTGATCATTCCGAGCAGCTCGAGGGGTAAACGGCGGGCGGCTTCGGATGGCGGGAGGGCAAAGCGGTCGCGAGAGGAGGTATACGACGAGGCGGAGCTCTGTGGGTATGAAGAATCAATTTGATGTTCCCTGAGCAAGCAGAGCAATGATGTAGCTCACCTCGGAGGAAGACGAGAGCCCATCGGGCGAGGAGGACCGAGACATCGCCGAACTTGGTGTTCTGAGGCTGCTGGTGGGGGGAAAGGAGATAAAGTCAGCTCATATGCTCTATATGCAAGACATAATGCTGATGCGCCACAGACATCCTTGAACCTGCTCTGCAGGCTTCTCCAGCCGTTCGAACGCGTCATGACTTTTCCGCTCAGCCAGCGCTGAGCAGCTTCGATCTAATCCTTTGAGCTCGTTTCCGGCGAGTTGAGAGCACGCGACGAAAGGCGTCGAAAGCTGAGCGAGAGCTGGTCCGGTAGTGGAGCTTAGTAGAGCAAGTGCGAGTCTTTCTGTAGCTTTGTCGTCCGTAGCGAGTCGAGCAGCGAGACGAGCAAGGATGTGGCAGAAGTGGAAAGCTTTCGTTGGACGCGACGCCTCTCTCCTCCTTTCTCGAGACAGCTCGAGACAGAACTCTCACTTCTCTCGCAAGTCTGTACCATCTTACAGAGCTCTTAAGTAGCTACGACAACCACGACAATCTTTCTTCCTTCATCCTGCGGGGAGGCTCGCGCTAAACGCCCCCTCAGCTCGAGTCGCGAAGGGTCGCGCGAGGATGATGCCCTCGTCGCTCTGGTGTAGAGGGGGGCATGACCTCACGCTGCGGTGCAGTACAATCCTCGGCGCGCATCTCGCTCTTTCAGACTGCACCACTAAGGAGCACAAGCCCCAGAGCAGCTGGGCTGAGCGATGCGCCGAGCCTACCTTCCTGCAGGCGTAGGAAAGCCTTTCAACGCTTTCCAGGTGTTGTGGCAGAGTCCAGACTTTCATCAAGCCTTCCCTTCAGCCCCGACTGTATCCCCAAACTTAGTTTGCCCTCAGCACCTCCTTTGCCGGCTTGGTCGGAAGGGTCGGCCTTCTCATGACCTCACCTACAGATCTCGTTGGGATACAAAATCGAGCTCAAGTCGCGCTCCCGCTCTTTCTCCTTCACTCTACTCACTTCACACACCTTCACCAACTCCCTTCACCACCTCAAAACCTCCGCCGAACATTATGCACTTCTCCCTCCCCTTCGCCGCTCTTGCCGCCGCCTCGGTCGCCTACGCCGCTCCTCAGCCCATCGTTCAGCGTGCTGCTATGGCTCCCACCTTTGCTCAGCTGCAGGCCAGCTGCCAGTCTGCCGGTGCCGTAAATCTTGCTTCTCTCCGAGTCCGACTGCTCGGCGACAGACAAAGCTGACTTTCTTCGCCTTTCTACCTCATCTCACGTCGACTTCGCGTGCCCTCCGCGTTTGCATCATGTCAACAGATCGTCGCCGTCAGCTACAAGGACGCCTCGACCACCACCGTCGCCTCGGGAGCTTGCCTTCCCTACACCAACGCCGCCGGAGCTGGTGTCGACCAGATCGTCGCTTGCAAGTCCGCCAACTGCGCCTTCAGCTAGTGAGTGACATTCTCTCTCATCTGTAGCTCGTCTCGGCATCTGCTGTGGTCTATGTAGCGCGCTCCAGGAGCTCTGAGCTTGGACGACGTCGACGCCGAGCCGAGCCGAGCAGCGAGAACGAAGCTGACTCGTCTTCACCTCCAGCGACAACGTCTGCGGTAGCGGTATCGCCGCAATCACCCTCCCCATCACCGTCTCGGCCACCCAGGAGCACAACCTCGCCCAGGGAACTCTCTTCTCGGTCGGCGCTTCCTCCGCCCTCTGCACCGCTTGAACGAGGCTCGACGTTCTAGACTGTATATAGAGCATTTGCATAGATCCTTTGAGCTCGAATAGAACGGTTCCCCCGCTTATATTTCACCTCGAGAACTGTGCTTCTGCAGCGACGCGTTCGCGAGCAGCCCGCCGCCGCTGAGTCGACCTGAGCGCTTGCTGGATACATCGACTCAGCACCGTTACTCGCGCGCTTCTTCGAACCTGCGCCCAGCCGACTGAGGAGATGTGCGAGCGATATCGACAGCCGCAGATGGTCGTTCTCTGTCTTTGGCGGTTCAGCGAATCGGCCGACTACTCGGCGAAGGCACTGGATCGCAGGGAGCTCTTATTTACGACTCGCTGGCGCTCGCAAGGTCCGTCAAGAATGAGAAAGTAACGACTAAGCTGTTGCAGCACCTATCAGCGACACTGTGCCATCGCTTCCTCGACCGAGATTCCATCGGCGAAGTGGCCTGCTAGAAAAGGGCGAGGACGAAGGTCAGCTCGATTCCAGAGTGTTCAGGTACTAATGTTTTGCTCCCAGCCCGCTCGTGTGCTCCGCATCCTAATCTATCAGTGGTCTCTTGGCGAGCATTATTATCAACCACGGCCTCGCCGAACCATGAGATACCTCGAATGGTCGACGAGGCTAGACGGCGATCAGGTCTGTGAACGTCTGTATCATCACAAAAAGGATGCGAGAGCGAGCGAGCTTGCCGAGGGCTGGGAAGGATGAAGGGAGGGCGCCTTACGGGGAGGCGGCGAAAGGATCGGCTGCAAGATAAGCGTTGAGGTGTGTTTGAGGTCCTGTTGAACGCGGAAAGAAGAGAATGATGTCAGCGATAGCTCTCCTCGC
Source organism: Leucosporidium creatinivorum (assembly GCA_001600635.1). Classification (NCBI taxonomy): domain Eukaryota; kingdom Fungi; phylum Basidiomycota; class Microbotryomycetes; order Leucosporidiales; family Leucosporidiaceae; genus Leucosporidium; species Leucosporidium creatinivorum. The sequence continues at coordinate 150,319 of BCKL01000001.1, read as the reverse complement.
AGTCATTTGTCTTCTCCTTCAACTCGGAGCCAGCTCCATCGACGAAAGGGTCAGCCAATGCCGATTCTCTTCCATGGCCCCATCCAGCCGTGAGAAACCTCGAACGGTGGACAGGGTGCGGAGAACAGGTCTGTGATCAGGGCTATTCATCACTCCCAATCGTCGAGAGCCGAGCGCCGAGATGAAGGAGAACGTGGGCCGAAGTAAGGAGGAGGACTAACGTAGTGCAGGCGGGAGAGTAGAGGCCGGAGAAGGCGAGTTTGGAACGACGATGAAGATGCCTGTGAGCGACGAGAAAGACGAGGTCAGCTCATGCTCGAATACGGCCGAGCGAGTTGAGTTGCGAAGGGGTGAGCGAAGGTGGAGATCAGGTTTTGTGTTTGTCGTCAGTCGCCGCCCGCGAAGGGTAACGTCGGTGACAATAAATATAAAGCATCACGTCTCGGCATTGGTCGAGTGGAGGGAGGTGCGGGAGAGGGAGGGGAGGGAGACGAGCGAAGCTTACGAGTTGCGAGGGGTGCGAACGAGGGCGACGAGTTGCCTGAGTAGGGGAGGTCTGCGAAGGAGAAGGATGAAAAAAGTCAGCGCTAGCTCGTCGAAGCTCAAAAGCTGCTCCCTCTCCACCCTCCTCGACTCGAACTCGTGACTTCGGCGATCGCATCAGTGATTGAGTAGTAGTGAATATGCTCCTCATAGACCAGCCCCTGCGTACAGGGATGATGCTGCTGGGTCGGATGAACAGAAATCTATATAATTATCCTCATCGCGATTGCTCGAAGAAACAAGTCGAGTCGAGTGGCGCCGAGAGCTCGACGAGCCGCCGGACAGAAGCTCGAGGAGAGGCGGCGGGAAAGGAGGGGGCACGGGGCAGCTATAACAGAACGCCCGACTGACCTCCAGCTGAAGATCAAGTCTCCGAGTACTCCTGCGAAGCCAGCGGCGGCCGCGCCGTGGGCGTAATGGACGTCCTAGGCATGCCCAACCCCAGCGTTGGCGGCGCCTCTTCGATCTGCAAGCTCGGTGCGTCCTCGTCCATGGCCGTCGGCGCCTCAGTAGGCCCCTCCGCCGAGCCAGCGGCGGTCCTCGCTCCCAATCCCAAATCGCTATAGCTCCGTTTCCGTCCTAGCATCGATTCGATGGTAGCCTTGACGGCTCCAATTTTCTGTGCGTTCGGTGGTGGAGTGTCGGTGCCGGGCGCGGCGGAAGAAGGGTGCGAAAGGGTGGGAGGAGTGGAAACGGTGATGGACGTGCGAGAGACGGTCGCCGAGGGAGGGATGAGGAGGGATGTAGTCGACTCTTGAGGTGCGCCATACGATGAAGGATTGGCGGCCGTGAGTGTCGGCGCTTCCTGCAGCCCAGCAGCATCGTTCTCGTCGTCGCCGCCGCCCTCCGTGCTCAAAAAGCGAAGTGCCCGTGCCAGCTCGTCGGCCCAGCCGCCGTCCTCCGGTAGTGCTTGACTATTCGGAGCTTCCTCGAGGACCTGCTCCCATCCTACAGGCGGAGAGCCGGGAGGGGAAATGAGAAAATTGCGGCCGAGCTCGGGAACGCTAAGGAGCGTAGAGTGGAGCGAGGGTAATGGTAGGGTGAGGGGAGGTCCGAAGAAGGCTCGTAGAGGTAGCCTGTATCACGACATGATGTCGAAGGAGGCGGGAGCAGTGGTGGGTAGGAGAAAGAAAGGTGAGCGGGCGCGTCGGGATGGTTTTCTAGCGCAGCGGTGGTGGGGTGCGAAATAGCAAGGACTCACCCTACATCGCTCTCCGGTAGCGTAGTAGCAGCTTCGGGTTCTGTAGCTTCTCCCTCGGCCTCCCAGACGAATCCATCCATCTCTCTCCGAGCTTCGGTCGCGCCGTCCACCTCCTCGTAAGCGACGAGCACACGTCCGAGCTTCTCCAGCGGGGTCCACAGCACCATGGAGCCGTACGAGGCGAAATGAGCTTCAAACATGGGCAGCAACGCCGGCGAGAAGAGCGACGGCGGTAGCAAGAGGATGAGCGAGTTGGTCGGCGTCACCATGACTGGGCGAGAGTGGCTGCTGTAGGTTGGTCCGAGGTCGTCTGAGCAGCGGTAGATCGTCGCTGTAGTGCTTTCCAGGTAGTCTCGAGTCGGAGTCGAAAGCAGGCGAAGCGGGCGGAGGCAAGCGATGGTCGAGCTCACGAGCGAGCGCCCCTGGCCCTCGCCTGTCGCCGTCATCAATGCTACGTTCGGCTTTGGCTTGGAAGGCGAGAGGATGGGGCAGGAATCTCGCAATACACTCTGATTGACCTCTCTTGCTCTCCCGAGCTAGCTGGAGCCGCGCCGAGTGCTCCGCTACTTGCTCGCTTTTGTCAAGCTCAGCGGTCCTTGTACGCTCAACGAGGACACTTTGGGCCGTGCAGATCACTTGCTCTGCAACACCATCATCTTTCGATTACGCTGCTTTCGCGGCTCAACGGCGAGGCGGCGGTCCCAATCGGGACCAGTGCATGCTCGGCGAGGCTTTCGGCGATCTTTCCTCTGGGAGGAGATCTCACGGCGAAGTCTCCGCTAACTGTGGGAGACCGGAGAGCAGGCGCTTGAGCGCTTGAGCTGCCAGCATCTCCTCCACGGGTTTTGAAAAGCTGCAGACCGAGCTGGCTTATTCTCCTGCGCCGAGCAGGGTCTCCGCTAGCTTCGCAGGCGAACTCGGAGACTTGATCTTCAGCTGGAGGTCAGTCGGGCGTTCTGTTATAGCTGCCCCGTCCCCCTCTCCTTCCCCGCCGCCTCTCTTTGAGCTCTCGGCGCCACTCGACTCGACTCGTTTCTTCGAGCAATCGCGATGAGGATAACTATATAGAATTCTGTTCATCCGACCCAGCAGCATCATCCCTGTACGCAGGGGCTGGTCTATGAGGAGCATATTCACTACTACTCAATCCCTGATGCGATCGCCGAAGTCACGAGTTCGAGTCGAGGAGGGTGGAGAGGGAGCAGCTTTTGAGCTTCGACAAGCTAGCGCTGACTTTTTTCATCCTTCTCCTCCGCAGACCTCCCCTACTCAGGCAACTCGTCGCCCTCGTTCGAACCCCTCGCAACTCGTAAGCTTCGCTCGTCTCCCTCCCCTCCCTCTCCCGCACCTCCCTCCACTCGACCAATGCCGAGACGTGATGCTTTATATTTATTGTCACCGACGTTACCCTTCGCGGGCGGCGACTGACGACACACACAAAACCTGATCTTCACCTTCGCTCGGCGCCCGGCTCTCATTCTCTCGTCGTCCATCCCTCTTATACGAGCGCACAAGTGGGCTAGCCAGTTCAAGCCCCAAGTCTACGCAAAACTTCTGAGCCTTCAATGTGTCACCAACAGCAACCCGGCCTCGGTACACGCCTCACTTAGCTCCTCTCTTTCGCCCTCGTGCCAGCTCTGGCGAGAAACCACGCGCAGATAGAAATGAATGGCCCAAAAGATATATTGGTAGAGCTGTTTTGCGGTAACGGAGTCGGTGAGGCGTAATGTGGTGATGCTTGAGGGAATGAGGTCGGCGAGGTTGAGGTCGACATTGTGGCCGTACTCGAGACCGAGGATGCGGAGAGTGGTTGCTTGGGAGAGAGTGAGACTGAGTTGAGCAATTGCGCCCTCTTCGATCCATCCGAGATCAATGGTAAGAGATTGTAGGGAACGAAAGGGCGTCAGGAGGGACATGTCGTCCACGAGGGGGGAGGCGTGAACGCTAAGATGCCGAAGGGAGTGATGCGAGGTGGAAGTTACGGCGTGGAAAGCGCGTAGGGTGAGGTCGGCTTCGATCTCGAGGGAAGTGAGTTGGAAGGGGAAGGTGGTGGGGATGTCGAGTTGGTCCTTCGCCGAGCAGTACTCCCGAAGCGCGAGGCGGCGGAGCAACGGCATCCTCGAGGCGAGCCGTAGGCTTCCGGCTCCGTCGTAGGGGACATCTAGCTCCACCAGCTCTTCGCTGACGGCGAGATTGCCCATCCTTTCCCCAAACGCCGCCGTGAGCGACTCCTGGTCCGGCTCGACTTCCACGCGCAAAGCGGTGGTGTTGGGGCAAAGGCTCAAGAGCCCCTCAACTTCCGCAAATAGAAGTTCCTCCTCACATCCCCATCGCGCCGTCGCCCAATCCACGTGGTCCAGCTTGATTGAGATGGAGCGCACAAAGGCGGCGAGGTCGGGTCGGGCCTTCAACACAGGCTGGATCACATCGGCGTGCGAGTCCACCGTCGTATCCGGGACAGGACCGTGGAAAGGCCATCCTACGCCTATCTCCCCTCAGGGTTTCAGGACGCTGATGTCGAAGGTGAGCCTGCCGTAGAGCAGGCGCCGAGCGATGGGGAGGAGAGCGTGATTGATGAGACAGAGCTTGGAAGAGTAGTTGGAGATGTTGAAGGTGTAGGTACTGGGCGGTTTGTACGTTTCTTCGAAGATGGCGGCGAGGAGCTCGAGAGGAAGGCGAGGCGATGAGGGCGGAGGCGAGGGGGAGGATTCGGCGGAGGACATGTCGGCGAGAGCAGGGTATCTGGAGGTCGGCGAAAGGCTGTAGTAAGATGTAATGTCAGACTCTCGTTTCTGCAAATGCTCTGCCTCAGTCGGGCTCACCTTGAGGATGCTGGAGCGGCGTTGGATAGGAAGAAGGAAGCGGGCAAGCTTCGCCGAGCGAGCGAATGGACGGAATCTGGTCGAGTGAAAGCACCGGAGGTCAGTCTTAGTCCACTACAGATCTCATTTCGGCCCCAAGCTGCGTCGCATCGTCTGTAGCCCATCCCAGCGCCCGTTACTTTTGCTCAACGCGCTCCAGGTTTAAAGGTCGTTTCAAACGGTTGGAGGACACACGGTAACAGAGCGAGAAAGCTTACCTAAAGCTTGTCAGGTATCTCTGTAGCGTGCAGCAGCTTCGGCCTAGTCCTAGAGCTCAATTCCAGCGGCTCGAAATAGCGCGACGAGATGTCGGAAGCTTAGCGAGAGCTAGTCCGGTGGTAGAGCTTGGTACAGCACACGCGAGTCCTTCTATAGTCCACTATCCCGTACGCGATTAGAAGTAGCCGAGACGAGCCAAAGATGTAGGAGGAGCTCAACCTTGGCTCTACGAGCGAATCGCTTCTGGCCTTTCTCGCTCCTGCCGCTACCTCGTCTTCGACTCGTCGCTCAGCTCCCGCATCGCCGAGACTATAACTAAGATAAGGTCATCCTGCTAGGCTGTACTAGACCAGCCCCTTCTCTTTGAAACCCGGTTCGCTCTCCCTCGACGAGCATCGCTGTCCGTACGGCGGTTTGAGCGCTGCTGTTCGGTTTTACCTCGTCTTCCGAGGTGAGTGATATCATCGTGCAGCTCGTCTACACCCTACCGACCCTTGCTTTCCCCGCAGCTCTCCGAATCCACGACCTCGGCACTCGCTCTCAGCTCCACCTCCCAGCCATGTCGCCGAGGCTACCACTCGAGCTGATGCAGGATATTGTCGACCTCGCAATACTGGATGCTGGAGCTGCTGAGGCAGCCGGTCTCTGCCTCGTCTCGAAGTCGCTGGCCATCCCCGCGCAGGCATCGCTCTACCGCCACCTAATCATCGAGCTCGACGCGGAGGACGGCGGTTCGGACGGAAATATGGACATACAGGGCGCCCGCATCCCGTCTCGTCAGACGCTCCTCGCCACGCTCATAGGTCGACCTCAGCTCGCAATTCACGTCCGTAGACTCACCCTCTACCGCAGGTCGTGTCGATATCCTTCGCTCGTCGTGTCCAACATCCGCCAGCTCTTCCGAGCATGCTCCAACCTGCGTTGGCTAGAGCTCGAAGAAGTCTCTGCCCAGGGTCGCTCCATCCTCGGCGGAGCTGTGGCCGGCCTCGAACTCAAGCTCGAAGTGCTCGCCATCGATTATTCGACGAAGAGTTTATACCACTACTTTCAAGTCTACACCGCCTCAGGACGCTCGTTATTCGAGCCCCCTCTTCCCGCCTTCCCGCCGACTGCCTCTCCGGTCCTTTCCCATTCGCTCTCTCCTCCCTGAAATTCCAGGGGCCGAGCGAGGACTACACCCCCTTTCCTCCATCTTCCTCTCTTCGGCTTCCTCACTCCGCCGCCTCACACTTCGCTACGACTACCTCACTCAACTAGCGCCGAACCCAAAGAGCCTTGAATCGTTCAATCAACTCTCCTACCTCAGCGTCGACTTCAACGCTTGGGACGACATTGATGTCGATTCGACCCTTATCTACATCCACGCCTTCCCCTCGCTGCGCCACCTCCATCTCATCGAAGTCGGCGACCTGGAGCGCAATCTCACCCTCGACCTCCTCCTTCACCTACCCGTCGCCATCACCCACCTCGACCTCTCGGACGGAGAGTGCTGCGCCAGCTGTCTACTCGACTACGCACGACAAGCACCTCAAGCATTGAAGTTGTTGTCCTTTGATGATTGGTGGGAGGGGGCCGTATGGACGCTGGAGAAGCGGGCTGAGGTCGCCGAGGCCTGTAGGGAACGAGGTATAAGGCCCGTTTGGTGGGATAGAGACTTAGACGAATGGAGGTACGAGTAGGCGGGCTTTAATTGTAGATACTCGGAATGGGCAAGACGAGAACGGCCAGCACACGAGCGAGACGGCTGGCAGCGCCGAGCCACCAGCGGCAACACTACTCTGGCCAAAAATAAGAGCGCAGAGAGCGCCCGTCGGGAGCTCAAGATTTTTCCTCATGCTATCAACGCCTTTGATAGCGAAAGAACGACGAGCCGAAGCAAACGCCGAGCGAGGACGCTTGCTCGGCGATCTCAGCACCAAGATAGAGAGCTGTAGAGGTGCAAAACTGGCGAGTCGTATCACTAGAATCTTTCGGATCACCCTGAGCAACAGAATCCTCGCCTTTGAGCAGCTCAGAAGTCGACGACCCCCGGCCTCTGCCGCCTCTCGCCTCTCGCCTCTCTCACTCCAACCACATCCTCGCCCGCCCGCCTACGCTACCCAGCTCGCTCTCCTACAGCGACTGTACTACCTGTACCGGGTCCCCCCACCCTCTGCAAGCTTAGCACCCCATCGCTGACACCTCTTCTACTCTCCTACATCCTCAAACCGCGCCCTTTCCAAATCGCCCCAATGTCGACCAACTCACCAGCTAGGAAACGGTCTCGTTCGCCTGCTGCAGCTGGAGGAGGAGGGAGGAACGATGTACCACGTTACAGCAGCCGTCGAGACGAGGAGGAAATACCTTGGTGGGAGCAAGCGAGGGGAGGCGACGAGCGTGACTTGCGGGCATCTTACGGCGGCGGAGGCGGCGGTAGGGGCAGGTATGATGACAGGGATAATCGGGGAGGAGAGCGGAGAAAGTACGACGAGCGGCGGTACGATGATCGAAGGTCGTCTAGTGGTGGGAACAGAGGCGGCAGGGGAGGCTACGAGCGGGGAGGTTACGGCGGACGAGGAGGAGGGCCTGGAGGTCAAGGAGGTAGGAGGGATTACGGCGATTATCGTGCAGGACCCGCCCGTAACGGGGCAGATTATCATGGAGCTCCCGAGGCAGCCGAAGGCGAGTACGTCGCCTTCCCTTGTTTGGTTTCCCACCTTCCCGCGATTGAAGGCGCGCTGACCTTGCCTGCTCTCTCTCGCACTCCTCCCACTCAGATATCTGAACTACTCGGATAACCCTGCTCGCCCACCACCCAACGCAAACCGCTCGCCAGCCAACAATCGCGACCGACAGCGGTCCCTCTCCGCCGCCCCTCCATCCGCCTTCGTTCCCGCTTCGGCTCCCATCCCCGCCACCATGGACAACAGCACCATCGCACCACCGGCAGAGCCAACCCCTGCACGAAAGCCCCTAGACGACGGCCCTGAACTCGAACTCGAAATCGCCGCTCCAGTCGACCCGGAGGCCATCATCGCCGAGAGGCGGAGGAAGCGGGCAGAGATCCTCATGAAGTATGCTGCTACTGCGTCGAGCTCGGCTGTCACGAGTACGGCGGTCAGTGAGGAGGGCTCGAGGGTCGCCTCTCCCGCGCCGCTCGGAGGTGCAGAGACGGGTACGCCGGGCAGGGACAGCGTCGAGCGAGGTGCAAAGAGGCTGAAGCTGGGTACTGGTGAGTTCAGGTCTTTCTAGCTGACCCGCGAGCTTTGCCGCCTCGAATCAGAGCAGGACTGCTGACCTCGTCGACCGGCTCTTTCCTCACTCCCCCGTCTCTACCCACAACAGAGTCCCCTCGCACCACCGCCAACACCCCTCTCCCCGACACCCACACCGAAACCGACCTCTTCGACCTCTCCAAGGACGCCGCCTCTGCGACCGCTCACGAGCTCACCGAAGCGGACGCCTCGACCCACCTACCCGGCGAGGAGGAGGTCAGCGCCGCCGATTATAACCCCGACGAGGATCGCAAGAACGATGATCGCCGATATGCCGAGCGAGCTCTGATCAAAGAGGCTGAGGAGAAGCGCCAGCAACAGGAGGAGGCGAGGAAGAGGGAGGCGGTCGTCATCCCCGACGACGACGAGGATGATGATGATATGTTCTCTACCGCACCACCAAAAGCTTCCACCGCCACCGACGCCCTCGACGCCGACGCCGATCCGAACGCCCAAGCCTTCGTCCCCATCATCCATCGTGCGGGAGCGAGTGACGGGCTGGTCGACAATTACGACGACGCCGAGGGGTATTACAAGTTGTTGTTGGGCGAGTTGCTGGACAGTGGGAGGTACCATGTCATCGCCAATTTGGGGAAGGGCATGTTCTCGGGTGTCGTGAGGGCGAGGGATTTGGGTGAGGGCGGGAAGGGTGGGGGTGGAAAGGAGGTGGCGATCAAGGTCATTAGGAGTCAGGAGAGCATGTGCGTTGATTTGCCTTTGCTCTCTGCTGGCGAGCTGCCGTTCGAGATCGCCGAAGCTGACTTCGCTTCTTCCCCCTCTTTCCCTCCCTCTCCACTGTGCCCCTCGCGCCGCCCCTGCTTCCATTCTCGCTCGCTCGCAAAAGGTACAAGGCCGGTCTCAAGGAAGCCGCGATCCTGCGCAAGCTCATGGAGGCCGACCCGGACGACAAGAAGCATCTCGTTCGCCTGCTGAGGACGTTCGAGCACCGAGGTCATCTTTGCCTGGTCTTCGAGAACCTCAAGTGAGTCGCCGAGCCTGACTGGCTGCTGTTTCCTACCGTCGCTGCTGTTCGGCCGCTGACCTCTTCCTTGCTTTTCCTTCCTCCTGCGCGCTCCTACTCGTCCGCCTCGCCGAACATTTCATCCTCTCCGCCCCCATTCTCCCACTACTCTCTCTCCACCACCAGCATGAACCTCCGCGAGATCGTCAAGCGCTTCGGCAAGGACGTGGGCATCAACCTCCGCGCCGTCCGAGCCTACGCCTCGCAAATGTTCCTCGGCTTGGCGCTGATGAAGAAATGCGATATCATGCATGCGGATCTGAAGCCGGATAACATCCTGGTGAGTCTTTAAAGACGACGAGGGGAGGTGGACGATCCGAATGCTGACCCTCTCTCTGCCTGCCTCCGTCTCCCTTCACCCCCTCCCCCATCGCAACATCCTCTCTTCTCATTCGCTGTACCAGGTCAATGAGTCCAAGTCCATGCTCAAGATCTGCGATCTAGGCTCGGCCAGCGACACCAGCGAGAACGACATCACGCCGTACCTCGTCTCGAGGTTCTACAGGGCACCGGAGATTAGTGAGTCGCGTTCGAGTGTCTTCTTGGAGGCCTGAGGAGGGAGCGACGGCCCGCCTTCGTGGAGACTGGCTCGCTGACCTTCCTTCTCCTCTTCTCGCAGTTCTCGGACTTCCCTACGACCCTTCGCTCGACATTTGGTCCATCGGATGCACCCTCTACGAGCTCTACACCGGCAAGTGAGTCACATACCCCCTGATCCCTACTCCTCGCCCTCCCTCCGACCCCTCGAAGCACTGGCTGACCTCCCCTCCCCCATCGCAGGATCCTCTTCCCCGGCCGCACCAACAACCACATGCTCCTGCTCATCATGGAGCTCAAGGGCAAGTTCAACCACAAGCTGCTCAAGAAAGCAAAGTTCACCGAGAACCACTTTGATGAGAGGCTGGACTTTTTGCAGGGAGGGAGGGAGGTGAGTTCCCTTCCGCTTCAGAGTTGGAGGCTGGCGAGAGTGGTGTGGATGAGACGGTGAGGGCTAGAAAGAGTGCTGACCTTCTTTTTCGCGCCGAACAGGACACTCAAAAGACCCTCACCATCCCCTCGAAAGCAACTCACGACCTCCGCCAACGCCTCATGCCCGCCAGTGCGATGAAGAAGCTCAAGGAGGATGAAGTACGCTTATTGGGTCACTTTGTGGATCTGCTGGAGAGGATGTTGAGCCTCGAGGGTTCGAAGAGGCCGACGCCGAAGGTGAGTCCGGTCGGGTGCCGAGGGAAGCTGAAGAAGAAGCTGACATCTCTGCGATCTTTAGGAACTTCTCAACCATGCTTTCTTCAAGTAGACGAGGCGTGGAATAGTCGAAGACCGCTGAGCTTGATCGAAGGTGAGTTGAACCTGTCGAGATGAGCGCCGAGCTTGAAGGCTGACCCTTTTGATGACCTGTAGGAACCGTAGCTCGGAGGGCGTGTAGCAGAAGATACTGTAGCGCGCGCGATGAATGTACACCGCTGTTGGGAGTCATCTGCTGCGCCGAGAGGGCTTCGCGGCGAAGGGGTCTTGCGAACGAGCGAGAACGAGCCAAGGAGGTTACAGTTGATTCGGAAACGGTCGGAACTGCTTCAGTATCATTCTACAGACCCGTAGAAGCCTTTGCACGTCTTTATGAGGACCTTGAAGGATGGGACTCGGTCGCCTCAAATTTCACATTTCGCGGCTTGCTCTTTCGCCAACAACAGTCTCGTTCGACTCGGCTCTGCACCTCATCATGGCCGGCGACTCGCATAGTCATCGTCCTTCGCTCTCGCAGACGAACAAGAAGAGGAAATCCCGCCACGCCTCGTCGCGCTCGATTCGGGACCAGCAAAAGGGGCGGATGGGCCCTTTGGACCCTGCTGCTGGCAGTCAGAAGCACGCCAAGTCCAACGCTTCGCTCGCCGCCTCGCAGAAGAAGGTCAACCGCCGGCACCATGCGGCGCAGATGAAGCAGAAGAAGATTGAGGCGCTCGAGGACGTTACCAAGCTGTTCAACCGCAAAGGCGCAGAGAAGGTCCAGCGGATTATCGCCGTTGTACCTCTCACCAACGATGTCAGCGCCGAGGATATCGCACAGCAATTGCTGCAGTCTGTCGGCGTCGAGGTGCAGGGAGAGGGCGGTTACAGGACCGGAGAGTGAGTTGCGCTTTCGCAGGCTCTTTGCGGAGCTCTTTCGCTAATCTTCTGCACTTCTGTAACCTACCAGCGTCGTCAAGTTCCACAATCAAACTCTTCGCTTCCTCCTCCTTCCTCCCGCTTCCGACCCTAAGTCGACCTTCGCCATCATCGACGGCTGCAACGCCGCCGACTTTGTCCTTTTCGGTCTCTCCAGTGAGGAGGAGGTCGGCACGCAGGCAGAGACTACGTTGAGAAGTCTTACGGGAACCGGAATGGGAAACTCGGGCGGAGTCTTTGGTGTCGTCAGGGTTGGTCCTCGTTCGGCGCTCACTTCGGCGCTCATTCGCTGACCCGCTTCTCACCGCAGAACCTCCCTTCCAACATTACTCTCGCCTCCTCCACTCGCGCATCCCTCCACTCCTTCCTCACCCACTTCTTCCCCTCTCTCGACCGCGTGCACAACGCCGCTTCGTCGACCGAGTGCTCGACCGTCGTTCGCTCGCTCTGCGAGAAGGTGCCCAAGGGTATTAGGTGGAGGGAAGCGAGGGGCAGGGTGCTGGCCGAGAATGTCACATGGGAGGAGAATGCCGAGGGAGTGGATGGAGAGGGAACGCTCGTTGTCGAGGGAGTCGTGAGGGGAGGAAGGCTCGATGCCAACCGATTGGTTCACCTTCAAAACTTTGGTGACTACAAGATTGAGAGGGTGAGCTTTGCTGTACTCTCGGCGGCTTTGACCGATCCTGACCCGCGCCTTACAGATCACCGCCGCCGCTCTTCCCAATCGCAAGGCCTCCCGCTCGGACGCTATGGACACCTCCGCCCCCCTCGACGACCTCTCCATCCCCAACGACGACGCCGACTCTCTCGCCTCGACCAATGTCCCCGACGAGGAGGAGTTCGGACTCGCCGAGCAGACCTGGCCCACCGAGGAGGAGATGGCTTCCGCTCCTGCCGCTTCCTCGTCTCGCGCAGGAGGAGACATGCTTCCTCCCGCTCTTCCTGGAACTACTCCTCGCCTCAAGAGGGTTCCTAAAGGAACGAGCGCCTACCAGGCAGCGTGGATCATCGACGAGAGCGATGATGAGGAGGGAGAGTACTCGGACGAGGAGGAGGAGCAGGACGCCACGATGGGCGAGACGGGCGCGGCGGACGACGACGACGACGAGTCGGTCATGATTGATCCTCGCGAGACGACGGACGATCAGGCCTCGGTCTCGACTCGCCCTTTCGCCGACCTTTCGCCCGAGCAGGAGGAGGAGCAGCTGCAGGCCTACCTCGCCGACCGAGCAAAGGAGCGCGCTCACGCCAACAAGGACGACATGGCCTTCCCCGACGAGATCGATACGCCCATGGTCATTGCGGCGAGGGAGCGATTCGCGAGGTATCGTGGATTGAAGAGCTTTAGGACGAGCAAGTGGGACCCGTACGAGGAGCTTCCGGTCGAGTACTCGAGGTGTTTCATGTTTGAGGACTTCAAAACGATGGGCAGGAAGATGGAGAGGAAGGCTGCGCTGGAGGGAGTCGAGGTGAGTGTTCGGGCTCGTTCGAATCTCGGAAGGGACGCTGACCGTCTTTCCCTCCTCGCTTCTCTAGGCTGGCACTCGCATCGTCCTCCGCATCGCCAACGTCCCTCGCGCGGCCTACGAGGCCTACAATCCCCTCCTCCCCTTCATCGTCTTCGGCCTCCTCAAGCACGAGCACAAATACTCGGTGATGCACTTCACCGTCCAGCGCAACACCGAGTACGACGGCATGGTCCGCTCCAAGGACCCCCTCGTCGTCCAGCTCGGCTTCCGTCGCTTCCTCATCAACCCCATCTTTTCCCAACACACCGTTCGCAACGGCGGCAAGGGCAGCAACAACGTTCACAAGTTCGAGCGCTTCCTTCGCCATGGTATCAACCACACCATCGCGACCGCCTACCTCCCCATCACCTTTGGCAACGTCCCCGCCGTCCTCCTTCGCGTTCCCTCCTCCGAGTCGACGGCCAATCCCTCGGCGGCTTGGAACGACCCCTCCGTCCACCTCGTCGGTACCGGATCGCTCCTGTCTTCGGATCCTACAAGGATTACGGCCAAGAGGATCATCCTCACTGGCCATCCTTTCAAGGTTCACAAAAAGACAGCGACGATCCGGTACATGTTCTTCAACCAGCCGGACATTGAGTACTACAAGCCGGTGCAGCTTAGGACGAAGAGTGGAAGGACGGGTTACATCAAGGAGTCGCTCGGTACTCATGGTTACTTCAAGGTGAGCTCTCTTGTTCTCGTTTTGTCATCGCCGAAGCTGACTCGCTCTCGAACAGGCTGGCTTCGACGGCCCGATCCAGCAGATGGACCAGATCTGCCTCACCCTCTACAAGCGCTGCTTCCCCAAGTGGTCGGCTGTCTGGGATGGAGGACTGGTCGGCGCGCCCAAGAGGAGCGAGGTCGAGGAAGCTATGGAGGAGAAGGAGAATGAGCATATCAGGCAGAGACAGGTGCAGTTTGGGGATGTCGAGATGAGGTGACGAGTGAGATGAGGGTGTAATTGCTACTTTGCGATATCTATACAGTGTGCACAGAAGCCTGCGAGGGCGACCGAGCACCGAGTTGAGCGCCGAGTTGAGCGCCGAAGGGCGAATTGCGACCGGACCCATCGAGACATGGCTGTATCGTTCCCACTAGACTGGAAGCAGCTCTTTGTAGCTCAACCACGTCCAAGATCTCTCTCAAGCTCTTTCAAGCCAACCCCTTCCTGCGAACTCGACCGCCGCCCCTCTTGCACTCCGACTTCATCATCGTCGCAGCTTTCTCAACACTCGTTAGCAATGGCCGAAGTCTTCCCGTCAGATACAGCCGAAGAGAAGATCTACCCACCTCTCTCACTCAACTACAACTCGGACGGCCAGCCCCAGCTTCGCATCGCTTTCATTCACCCCGACTTGGGCATCGGTACGCTCGCGCACTGCTCCTATACAGTGTCAGGACTCATTAGATTTGCTCTCTGGTACAGGTGGTGCTGAGCGACTGGTCGTGGACGCTGCTGTTGCGCTGCAGAAGAGGGGACACCACGTCGAGCTGTTCACTAGCTTTCACGAAGATGGACCGGGCGGCAGGAGCTTTGAGGAGACTAGAAATGGTGCGTAGTGCTCTCTGCTGCTCAAGTGCAGTCCCACAGCAGTCAGATCGAATAGGCCGGGCTGCGACGCCCAGCGCGTTGGTGGGGCTGCCTCGCCGTTTCGCGGAGGGTTGACCAGCTACCGCCCTACAGGAACTCTTCAAGTGCATCGACTAGGAGACTGGCTCTTCCCCCAATCCATCGCCGGCCGCTTCACCATCATCTGCGCCATCCTTCGGCAACTTCACCTCACCTTCTCCTTCCTCCTCGCCTCGCTCTTCTACTACCTCTCCGGCCTTCCGCTCTTCTCCACCTACATCCATCCAGAATCACACCCTTTCACCTCCTCCGCCGACTGGTCCTCGCGCCGACAGCTCCTCCCATTCGACGTCCTCATCGTCGACCAACTCTCGGCCTCGGTCCCCCTCCTACGCTGGTTCGGCCAAAACCGAGTCGTCTTCTACTGCCATTTCCCCGACCTCCTCCTCTCGCCTTCTCGACCCGCCTCGCACGCTCTGAACGACCCAAGAGCCCCTAAGCCGTGGTCTCTGAAAGGACAAGTTCGGAGTTTGTACCGAAAGCCAATCGATGCGCTCGAGGAGACTACCACTGGCGAGGCGGATAAGATTCTTGTCAACTCTGAGTTTACGGGACAGGTCTTTGAGATGACGTTCCCGGGATTGCACAGGCTGCCGAGGGTGGTTTATCCCTCGGTCGACGTTCATGCGTATGGGAAAGAGATCAAGCCGGCAAAGGGAGACGAGTGGCTGGTCAGGTGCGTTTGATGATTTTCGAGAGAGCCTCACTGACCCTCCTCCGACGAGCAGCGATCAGCCGACCCTCCTCTCCATCAACCGCTTCGAGGCGAAAAAGGACGTCGCTCTCGGCTTGGAAGCTTTTGCTCGAGCACAGAAGGATCACAAGAACCTTCGTCTGGTCGTTGCAGGTACGTTGCTTCTTTCACTCTCACCTCTCCTTCGCCGAGCTCACCCTCTCTCCTCGCAGGCGGCTACGATCCTCGACTCGCCGACAATGTGTCGACCCTCGCCTCGCTACAAAAGCTCGCCACCAAGCACTCGCTCTCTCACTACGCCTTCACCTCTTCCACCTCCGCCACCTCCGGCCCCGATGCCTCCCTTTACTCGGCCGCGTCCATCTCCTCCACTGCTCCCACGACCCCTCCTCAAATCCTGTTCCTTCTCAACATGACCTCGTCTCAAAAGGCTCTCCTCCTCTCCCAGTCCTCGACTCTCGCCCTCCTCTACACTCCCTCCTTCGAGCACTTCGGCATCGTCCCCCTCGAAGCCATGGCCTCGGGCCTCCCCGTCCTCGCTACCAACTCGGGTGGACCAACAGAGACGATCTTGGATGATGGTCTCGCCTCAGCAGCGACTACAGGCCTCCTGCGGTCGCCAAACGAGAAGGGCTGGGCCGAAGCGATCAAGGATCTGCTCGAGCTGTCTCCCTCTCGGAGGAAGGCAGTGGGAGAAGCAGGCAAGCAGCGAGTGAGGGACAAGTTCTCCGAGGAGAAGTTGGGGGAAGAGATGGAGAGGGCGTGTTGCGATGCCGCGAGTATTGGAAAGCCCATCATGGTGGAGAACGGGTTCCTCAAGATGTTGCTGTTTGTGAGCATTGGGATGTTTGTAGCGAGTTGTGGGGCCGCGGCGGTATTGTGGAAGTGATGCATCTTTGTCGCTGTACGTCGGTCGATGCGAGAAGAGTTCGTTGAGAGGCGAGAAAGCGGGCGCCGAAGCGAGAGTTCGCTGCGTGGGGTTCGACGGTGCTCCTGCTGCGTTGCTCTGCGAGGATTTGATTCGCCGCTTTGCGCTCGCTCGAGACTTGCCCGGTGTTGTGTGAATTCCTTGATAAAGTACAACATCGAGACTAGAGCTGTCAAGAGCGCGCGCCGAGAAGTTCGGCGATCGCCATCGTCAAGCCCAAGCCTCGCCCGTGAATGTCCATATACATGAGAGTGAGAGGAAGAAAAGGGGTGAAAGGGTTTGGGGCTGCCATTGCTCGCGCCTTGCTTGTGAGGCTGCTCGTACCAAGGAAAAGGGAGACTGGGAGTAGGCGCCGAGAGAAAGAGGGAAATGAGGAGGAGAAATGGGTATCGGGGCATCGCGCGTTGCACCTATAATACGAGTAAGATAAAGAAGGGGGGGAGTGGGGGGGAGGTGCTCGCTGCGTTGGTAAGGGGGCGTGAATGGGTGATGACATGAGGGAGGCGTAGAGGAAGACACGAAGAACGACGACCGACGACCGAGCCGAGGAAACACGATCTCTAAGCCTTGGGGGAGCAGGTGCCTTCCGAGGTCTGGACGAAGCCAGTCTGGCAAGCGCCTGCGAAAGGAGGAAGAGAGGGTCAGCGAAGAGCGCCGAGTGAGAGGTGAGGGAGAGACGAGAAAACGTACGAACAACGCAGCCGCCACGGAGGCAGGCAGCGGAGGCGACACCAGGCATGTCGAGGCAGGAGACGGCATCGCCGAGGGAGTTGCATCCACCGCACTCGGTGACATCGTCGAGGCGAACGCACTGTGAGAACGAGAGGCCGAGGTCAGCATTCGTTCGGGTCTCGTAGGGGAGCACAAGGCGAGCGAAGGAAGACGAGGAGGTCGGGGTACAGAGAAGATGAAGGGAGGAAAGCTCGACTCACGGAGAAGTCACCGAAGTCGCCAGCAGGGCACGAGCGCTCGTCCTGGGCGCAGACCTCCTGGAAGACAATCTCCTCAACAGCACGGCGAGCGACCTGGGAAGGTCCAACCTTGATGGGACCGGTTCCAGTGAACGAAGCCGAAGGTCCGACCTTGATGGGGCCAGTGGTGGAGAAGTTGTGCTCGGTGGTCGACTTGTGGCCGTGGTGCTTCTTGGACGATCCGTGGTGCTTCTTGGTCGAGGAGGTCGAGGTGGAGGCAGGGGGGTTGGTCGAGCGCGAGCTGGTGGTGAAGACTCCGCCGGTCGAGTGACGGGTGTGAGTGTGGGAAGGGGTGTGAGGGCGGCGCTGGGTAGGCGAGGTGGTCGAGTGGGCCTTGGAGTGCGACTTGGAAGCCGAGGGGCCGACCTTGATGGGTCCGGGAGAGTGGAAGACACGCTTGGCGAGCTTCACGCACGATCCTCCGGGCGAGAGGAAGAAGCCCTGAGAGTGCAACGCGAGGTCAGCCTTGCGCCGAGCTAGGACCTCGGTGGTCGAATCAACTCACCTCATCGCAGACAACACCGCACTTGACGGTCTCCTTGTGGGTGTAGGCCATTCCGAGGAAGTCAGAGTCGGTAGCAACGCACGAAGCGCGACCGTTCTCGGGGGTGGGGCAGGCGGTGAACTCTCCAGCGTCCTGCAGAGCGACAAGAGCAAGTCAACTTCCCGTCCAACATCACCAATGATACTACCGCCAATACTCACGGCCGAGCACGCGCACTTCTCCTCGCCATCAACGTTGGAGATTCCAATGGCTCCCTTGTCCGAAGCCGAGCAGTCGGTCTCGTCGACGACAACGGTGTTGACGACGGTCGAAGGGCACTCGCTGCGTGGTAGAAAATGCAGGCGAATGCAGGCGAAGCGAAAGATGAGAGGAGAGAGTCAGTTATCAGGCCATCACGACGCGTCGGAACGGCCGAAGGGGGAAGGCAAGAACTCACGTTCCCTGGCAGGCCACCACACCGCACGAGGCAGTGAAGGCGCCCGACTCAAGGTCGAGGACAGAGTTGCAGACGGCCTCGCCGTTGTCGGACGAGGGGCAGGCCTCAAAGGAAGGGAGGTTGTCCTGTTTTCGGTGATTCAACATGAGCGGTCAGCCTTTGCCTCGCGTCACATTCCAAGGTGGTTGGGCGCGTCGGTAGTCTTCTGCAGGGTTGTAGTAGATGGAAACATACCGAAGGGCATCCACAGTGGGTCTCAACCTCGCCGTTGGAGAGGGTGACCCTGCCAACGCCGACGAGACCTCCAAGCGACGACGACGCGCCGGCGCAGGCCGAGTTGGGGAACACAGAGGTAGAGATGACCGAAGCCTGGGCGGCCGTAGCAATGGCAAGAGCCGAGACGAGGGAAAGGCGAAGCATGTTTAAAGAGGTGCGCGGGGGGAGGGGAGTGTTTGAACGGCGAAGAAGGGGAGGGGAAGGGACTGAAGCTGTTGAAAGGAGTGTGGGGTTGGCGAAGGCCGGTGAGTTGGACACGGGGGGGGAAGGGTGAACGCCGACGAAGTGGTGCTCTTGAAGTGAAGAGGTGTTGGCGGTGGTGGAGAGAGGGAGAGAGAGGGAGACGAGGAGGGCCAAAGGCAGGCGCCCGGCCCAAATTGCGATCGTTAGAGTTTCGACGATTGAACACAACACTTCGACGCGTCGGCTCGAGGAATGTTTGTCGGTCACGGAACCCCCGCGCGGACTCCACACTCGACCACTCGGTGCACCACAGTATCCCTTGCTGCTTCACAGCGCCCATCCTCCCCTCCCCTCCTGCACCGAGCGCCGAGCTTCCCTCCACACTCACGCTAGCTGTACCCCAGTATGGGATACGCGCTATCAACTGCAAGAGCATCTCGACAGCACACCGATTCTCGCACCCACAGGCGATCAATCAGCGTGACGTTCATCGCAGCCAAGCGAAGCAGCGCCCTTCTTCCTGCAGCGCCGAGCTCGGTCTGCTGTGCATTAGAATAGAACAGCAGAGCGTTGTAAGTAGCCTCGATAGAAGCAATTTAGATCTTGTGAAATCCCCCGAAGCACCTTCACTAGCGATAGAAGGCGAACACTCGACTCAAATCCGAGCGAGAAGACGCCCGCCAAAGCTGCCGAGAGTGAGCTCGCGTGAGGCGCTGAGAACGCGCTAAGCAAAGCCCCTTCCTTGTGCTTCCTGTTCGTCGAGGGATCGTCCCGAGTAATAGCAAGCAGCTTGGACGGCAGGAAGAGGCGAGAGATCAAAAGACGAGTTCAGGCCGACCTCCTCTTGCAGGACGGACGAGGGTCGAGCGCCGAGGGGAGCGAGCTTGCATACAGCGAGGCTGGCGAGGTGTAGCGGATGTCACAGCAGGAGGCAGATGCTCTGTTAAATCTTACAAGCGGCCGGATCTGTATGGGCAGCGAGCGAGCGACGAGCCAAATTCGCAAGCTCGGCGATGAGAGCTCCTGAACTTGTGGTCCCGTCAAGCTACAGCAGCCTGCGAGGAGTCTACGCTCGCTAAGATCCTGTAAAGACCTGGCTCTCGACGCTCATCGTGCAACCCTTTCCTGCACCAGCCAAGTCGGCTTCGCATGCCTCATCTCCAGACTCCAGCTCGATTCGATCGTAGAGGACTCTCTCTAGACTCTCTCGCTCGCTCAGAGGGAGATCCCAAATCGGATACACTTGCAAACCGAATAACAATTCACCCTCTTGAGCAACGAGCATCTCAGCGTCGCTTTCCCCTGCTCGGCGCCTACTCGTGCTCGGCGATGCCATAGTCAAGGGAGGTGGGAGAGGTGAGAGAAGTAGGCGAGGTAGAGCTCTTTGTTGTGTACAACAAGGTCTGTTGAGCAGAATCCTTGGCGAGCCCGGGGAGCATCGGCTTGCTGCTGCTCGGCGAGGACTTGTCGGCGGAGGCGGGCGAAGTCGAGTCGGCTGCAAAGATGGAGTCAGCGTGACGTCGGGCAGGGGACCGAGAGGATGTATCCTACTTTGGCGGCGAGCAACAGGAGTAGCGATGATCATGAAGATGCCCCAGCAAGCGCCGAAGAGGGAGACATCGGCGACGAGGACGGCTGGGCGAGGGTGCGAGAAAGTCAGCTCCCAGCCCTCGAGCTCGGTGGAGTATTTAGTTGACAGACAGATAGCGAGTGCAAGCCCAGCCTTCGGTCGACTCGTCCGGCAGAGGTAGTTGACGGCTGTCAAGTTCGAGCGAGCTCACGTCAGCGCCGAGAGCTCGGAGGTGGAGAAAGCGGCGCCGAGAAAGCTTACCCCAGACTGGTGGCGCCAGAAGAGTCTCGTTGAACGGCATCGCTGGCGTAGATCTGAGCATCGCAGCGTTGGAGAGCGACTGGTTATAGAAGAGCGAGTCGGCGGGCGTAGGGAATGAGGCGTTAACGAGCTGGACCGAGCCAAGGCCTTCCTGGTTGCGGTAGAGCTGCGAGAGGACGTCTTCAGGTGAACAGGGTCAGCTAGAGGCGCTCACCGTCACACTTGAAGGTCGAACGCACCATTCGAGTCGATGCTGAGATTGAACCACTCGCTCGACAACAAGGGGTTACCCTCGCACTCTCCGATGTCGATGAGACTAGCCGAAGCGAGGACCGAGAAGTAGTTGCGCTGGCTAATGGCGAGTCCGGCGGGATAAGTGACTGAAGAGTCGGCAAGGTCGATGAAGTCGATGCTGGCCGCCCTCGCGACCCTGCCGACCGAGTTCTGAAGTGAGGGCGTTTGAGAGTAGAAAGGGCAATCGAGGTCGACTGGCTGTGTAGTACTCGATGTAGCTTGACACCTCATTCGAGCCGAGGCGGTGATCTGCATGAGCGAGACCTGGTCCTCGGTGGCAAAGGCGAAGCGCATGGATTGGAGAAGGTCGACCGCCATCAGATCGACGAGCTTCTGAACGTCCGAGTTGCGACGCATGCTGGTCTGGGAGTCCACCGACTGAGTCTCGAGCGGTTTGGTCACATGAGAGAGGCGGAGCTGGGCGATTGACCCGTCGGGGTTCGAGCAAAAAAAGGCGACCTACAAAGCCGAGAGAGTGAGGGACGGTCACGTTACCTCAAAGATGAGAGGAGTACGTACCTCTCCATTGACGGTGAAGGTACTCAAGTCGGCGGTGACGGCGAGGGTGCGAAGTGACGCCGTGCTTGCCGCGTTCGACGAGTAGCAGCTCCCGGCGATGCTCTCCTGCCTGTAGTCGAAGCCGTCTACGCGAGAGTGATCAGCTCGGACTTTGAGCAGTCTTTCAGGTATGAGAGAGCGCACAAGCATGAGCGGTGACCGACAGATTGCTCAACGCCAAAGCAGCGATGTCGTCGGCCTCGGTCTTGCCGTTCGGGAGCGTCACCGAGAAGAGGCTGTAGTCGAACGATCCGACGGTGCTGCGAAAGATGTCTCCTCTGTAAGACAAGCGGATTAGCTTTGTACCCTCCAACAGCGCGAGAGACGTACAGGAGGAAGTGGTGAGGCTCGCAAGCTTTCGCCGAGGGCGTGCTCGAGAGAACCCCCCTGCGCCGAGGCTATCAGCTGTCTATGGCCTAGACAGAGCGGCGGAGCAGCTCACCACTATGACCTCGTCTCATCCGCAAATTGAGGGGTCTCTACGGCGACGTTCTCCCTTCCCACAGTCGATACTGCCGCCAGCGCGTCAGCTCGCTCGCCCCTCTCGCCGCCGTGTGGGCTTACCATTGAGCAGAGTGAGCAGCACGAGCAGCACCGGGGAGCACAACAGCAGTAAAATGGGTCCAAAGCAGCGCCAGGATGTAGGAAAGGGCTGTAAAGCAGCACGCCGAGTCAGCTCTTGCAGGCGCGAGCGGAGGGAAGCTGGAAGTACCTTAGTGACGGGGTACTCGAGCTCTGTAAGCTTGTCGAAGGTATTCTGCTTCATTTTTAATGTCGTCCAGAGAGTCGGGACGCGGCGACAAGAACGAGATGCAGCGCAGGAGGAACAGAGATGAAAGAGTCGGATCGAGCTGGAGTTGGCTTGGGTGGTTCAAGGAGTCGACGAGCGATTGCGAGGTGCAGCGAGCTCTCTCAGGCTACTTGATGCGACTCATAAGGTGTGCCACGTCGAGGGCATGCTCGCCGGAGGGCCCGACAACGTCGACCGAGCCGCAAGGAATCGCCGAGGACGAGCGCTTTGAAACTCGTTGGACGCCTCGCTGTAGTTGTCATCTTCGAAGGAAGTGTCTAATACACCAGCTAGAATTTTTCTGATGTCGGCTGCATACGCCAGCGGCTCAGGTGCGACATCAGTCGACTCGGGCGAGCTTCGGCGATGGGCTCGAAGTCGAAGCAGGGTCGTTCTCCGAGCATTCGCAGATATCCAGCAGTCGCCCAAGTACATTCAGATTTTGTTACGCTTCTACCTGACCTAGCCCCTCCTGATGCAAGTCAAGTCCCTTTCGCCGCCGCCCTCACTTTACTCCGCCGCTCGCTCACCCCCTCTCGTTTCGACCGCTGCCTCACTTCTTGCTCTTCTCGCTACTTCCATATTCGGCTACAGCTCCGAAAACAACACTTGACAGCTACAGACGATCTCTACTATCGAATAGCCACCTCTACAGCTCACCCGTCTGGCCCGGAGTGCGTCTGCCGCTCGCAATGGATCCGCGCGACGACGACACTACAGCTGTACCGACTCGTGCAACAAGTATCGGAAGCAAAATGTCGGCCAAGGAAGATGCTGCTGCTGTGACAAGCCGCGATATTGAGGTGCAACTGGAGAAGGCGGGTGAACCGATCCTCCCGCCTTTCGACGGGCGAAGAGGATGGATGATGGCTACTGGGGGGTTTCTCGGGCTATTTGCTACCTTTGTGAGTACTCTGGACGTTATCTATGCATCCGCTGACCCAATCAAGTGCAGGGATTCACCAACGGTTGGTTCACGCTCCGAGCTCTCGAAAGGGTCGCTCGCTGATACCAACACCTACAGGATTCGGCGCATATCAGAGCTACTATCTCCAACGCTTCAATACCAACTCGGCCACCATCTCCCTCATCGGAGGCCTGCAGGTCGCCTGTCTGTACCTCGGCGGTCCCTTCAGCGGCCGAGCTGTCGATGTCTTCGGGCCGAAGCTGGTTATTGGAGCGGGCACCATCATCTGCACCTTCTCGTTGATGATGCTCAGCCTCACTTCCGCGATATGGCAGGTGAGCGTGATGTCGGAGCCGAGCTGAGACGAGATTCGGAGCTGACCTCGGCGCTCATGATTGCAGATCTTCCTCTGTCAAGGTCTGCTGTACGGCGTTGGGATGAGCCTTGGTACTAGATCGCTTTGCTTATCCTTCAGCTCGTACTGACTCACCTCACAGTCTTCTTCCCCTGCATCAGCATGCCCGCGACCTACTTCCTTCGGCGCCGAGGACTCGCCATTGCATTCGTCACCTGTGGAGCTAGCCTGGGAGGAGTGATCTGGTGAGTGTTGCCCTTCCCATGCCAAGGCGCCAGCTGATACTTTATCCGCGCAGGCCCATCATGCTCTCGCGACTGCTGCGAGAGGTCGGCTTCGGCTGGAGCACTCGCATCTCTGGCTTCGTGGTCTTGGTGACCTGCAGCGCCGCCACCATAATCTTGGAGCCTCGAGTAGCTCCTAAGCGAGGTCAATCGGTGCGCACATCTCCTTCCTACCTCATCTCGGTTCCGATCGCTCACTCGGCGCTCTGATCCAGATCATTCCCGACTTTTCCCTCCTCCGCAAGAAGGCCTTCCTCGCGCTACTTCTCGCCAACTGCATCGGCTACTTCGCCCTCTTCGGCCCAATCTTCAACATCCAATCACGCGCCGTCTCGCTCGGCGTTCGAGCAAGCCTCACCCCTTACATTCTTCCCATCCTCAACGCCGTATCCATTCTCGGCCGTATCATTCCTGGTATGATCTCTGACCGAGTGGGGCCGATGAATACCTGGGCGATGGCCAACTTGCTCGGCGCCGTTGTGATCTTTGCAGCGTGAGTTCTCGCCGAATCACCGAGCGAGCTCGCTGTGATCGCCGCTGACTGACGCTCGCTGCCCCCAGCTGGATTCCATCGCATAACGAGCTCGGTATCTTATGGACAGCAGCATTGTACGGCATCACCTCGGGCGCCTGGGTAAGTCGTTCGCTTTCGCCGAACCTGTTCACGGCGAGCGCTAACCGCGCTGCTCTACAGGTCTCGGTCCTCCCAGGCTGCGTCCCTCGTCTCGCAGGACCTGAAAACGTAGCGTAAGCTCGACGTCCTCCCATTTCTTACAAGGGCCCTTCACGAGCTCGTTGAAGCGCAGTCCCAGCTGACCGAGTTCCGTCTCTCTGCAGATCATCCTTCGGCCTGCTGTACTTCATGTCATGGCCAGGAGGACTCGCTGGGGCCGCTTTGGGAGGTCTTTTCATCCACCCGAGTGCAGAGAACGCCCAAGTCGGGTACCAGAGGTGAGGCCCTCTGCTCCTTTCATCGCCGAGCTTCGCTCACCGTCGTTTCTCGCTCTCGCAGGGCCGGCATACTCTGGGGATGTCTCCTCATCGCGTCGACATGCCTAGTCATCGTCAGCCGTCTGCTACACAATCGCAAGCTACTCGCCGCCGAGTAGAACTCGCGATGTTTGCTGTTTAGATAGAAGGTTACAGATACTAACAGGGTGCTCAAGAAGTAGAAGGGATGCAACATAGAGTCACGTACGAGAGAAGTAGAGGCGGGAAGAGGGAGAAGGGCAGCGAGCGAGGGGACTAAGGCTGTACGTGGATCGGGATCTCGTGCATCTGAGGGTGGTTGCGAGGGTCGGAGAGACACAAGCCATCCTCAATGCCATCGGGTGGAAGGACCTTGTTGGGGTTGTTGAGAAGGTCCTTGAGCGATTCGCCGAGGGCGACTGTGGTAGCGAGGCGCGTTAGCCTCGGCGTAGAAGAAGCGGAGACGAGATGAGAGTGACGGGTGCTCACCCGAGATTCCAAGCCCGGCCTTGCTGCAAGTAGTGACGAGCTGCAAGCAGCTCTCAGCCAAAGAGCGCGAAGCGGCCGCTGCCTCCATGTCGCCCCAAAGACGGCGAACGGCGTGGTCGCGGACGAGGGCTCGGCCGACGACACTCCACGAGAAGCATAGGAAACTTTTGCGACGATGGAATGAAAATGAGCACGAAGCTCGGCTCCGAGGGTAGAGGAAAGGGACGAACGGATCAACGCCGGCGAGGTCGTTACTTGTACCGAAGAACGCCCACACGGATTGAACCACACACTTGGCGCTCAAGAGGCAGCGCGCAAGGCTTGAGTTGCTGCTCTGGTCATGGCGATCGCAGAATGGCTCGTGGAGAAGGATGGTGGCGCTGGAGGAGGGAAGCGGGTGAGCGGAGTCGCCTGTAGGAGAGGGCATCATCACTCACACATGAGGGATCGCATAGCTCGAAGCCAAGTAGCCGTCAATCTGGTTCCCTGCGTCGATGAAGTTGCCGCTGACTGTGGTGCGGAACTTGCTGAGGGCGAAGTCGAGCTCCTTGAACTCGGGCCTGGCGAGAGGCGGATCAGCGAAAGCTCGACAAAAAGCGAAGAAAGACGGACGACTCCTTGATCTTGGCCTTCATGGTAGAGCAGGTCTCTCCCACGGGGGCGACGGCGTAGCGAGGCAGGCCTGCGAGAATCTGAATGAGCTTCGGCGTACGGCGACGAGCGACGGCAAGGCGACTCACGCTGTATCCAGTTGACTACGCGACCGAGCAGAACGTTGCCTTTGATGTACAAGCCAAGGCTACCGATAGGAGCTGTCGTCTCATGCAGAAAGTCGGCATCCTTAAGGGAGAGATGGTGGATTCGGCCTTGAAGAGGGTCGATCTGGAGTGAAGGGTTGGGGACGTTGGTGAAGCAGGGGAGATGGGTCGAGATGTCCTCTGTCAGTGGGAAAAAGAGGAGGAGGTCAGCGAGATTCGTCGCGAAGGAAGGAAGCGCAACTCACGCTCGTCAATCGAAGTCGACCAATCCGTCGAAGCGCTCGCATGTCGATCGATAGCGAAGGCCGTCCAGAAGGTCACCGTCCTCTCGAAGTACTCCTCTTGATCCACTCTGTTGGGTAATAGACGCCATCAGCTCGGGATCTCGACGGGCAGTAGCGCAGGGGCAGCTCACGGCGGCGGCAAGAGCGAGTTTGTGACGGTCGATGGGATCATGCGGATCCTGTTGGACCAATCGGGGTAGGGCGCGCCGGGCAGACCGTTGCTGTAGTCGAAGGGAGGGAGGTGGTTGAGACCGAGAGGGGTGCAGAGTCGTGTTGCCGTTCCCGAGAGAAGCCAGAGCTCGGTGAACGAAGCAGCTTGGTAGGCGATGTAGCAGCAGAGAATTGTCGCTTGGAGGACCTGATAGTGGTGATGATGGTCAGCGACCGGCTGGACGGTAGGCCGGAAGACGACAACTCACCTGGAATGTCTTCGAGTTGGCGACCACGCCTCGGTCGATATCCTTCCGCGCACAGGCATAGTGATACTCCCTCGGGGTTTTCTCTCCCTCCCAATACCGCCTTCCAAAATCGTCCCTCTGACTCAGCGTATCCTCACTAACCAGCAACGCCGCATAGCCGCAGATGGCATGCAGCAGCGCCGTCTCGGGGAAGTTCGCCGAGGTAGGAGGAAGGTCCATCGACGCAAGGAAACGAGGCTTGTTGAACATGGCGGCGGGGATGGTGGCGCGGGTGAAGAAGATGTGAACGAGGTGCTGGACGATGGAAGGCGAGGGGAGGGTTGTGGGCCAGGCGGGGTAGAGGATTTGGAGGAAAGCGGCGTCGAGACCGAGAGATGAATCGGGCGAGGCGGCGAGCGAGCCTCCGCCGGTCGAGGAGGAAGTGTTGAACCCATTGGTCGCCGGGTTGATGCGAGTCGAGGACGTCGAGTTGCCAAAGTCGCTGGCATTGAAGTCGATGGGCGAGTCGCTGGTCAAGTTGTTGTTGCTCGACATGCCGCTGAGCATGCTCTCGGATGGGCTGGGGACGTAGCCGTTCCGTCCGCTTGCCATCGCTCCTGCCGAAGCTTCGGCGGCTGGGGCGTAGTTGAGGGGAGGGTATGAGCTGCCAGCGAAAGCCGAGTTGAGCGCCGTGTCGGACGCGGCGAGCCCGGGGTAACCGATTGTCGACTGCTGGGGTGCAGGACGAGCTTGAGCCTCTGCTCTGACGCTGCTCTCCTGCGCCGCCCATGATCCGGTGGAGGGTGCGGCGGCGGCGTTGGCCGAAGTAGGACGAGGTGCAGCGGGGTAGCTGGATACGGGAGGGTAGCTGGAGAGGGGAGCTGAGTAGTTGGAGGAATGAGGAGGATAGCTCTGCACTGGCGGCGGAGCGGAGTGGGTCTGCTGAGCGGGAGCGAAGGAGGCGGGATAGGACGAGGTGGGTCGAAAGCCTCCGCTGGCGGTGGTAGGGAAGGACTGAGCTTGAGCTTGAGCTCGAAGGCGGTCCTCGAGCTCGGCTGCGAGGGAGATTCGTCAGCTCAACTTCGGCGAGGGCGAGGACCGTGCTCACTGATTCGGTCGACGAGCGTCTCGATACGCTGACCGCCCTTCTTCTTAGCTCCGCCGTCATCCCTGTCTCCATCGTCTGCCACCCTCGCTCGCTTTTCCCCAGCGCTGCTGCCATCGCTGGATGCCCTTGCCGTCGCCGAAGGTCGCTTCTTCGGCACGGGAATGGCACCCTTGGCGACCGTTCCAGCGCCCTCGTAGACACAGTTGCAAGCGTCGGCGTTACCTTTGGCGGATTTGAGGCATTCTGTACCACGGAAAAGGGTCAGTGATGTCTTGACTTTGGTGGCCGAACGCGCGTCGCCGGCAGCCTTACGAGCACAAACTGGCCTCTCTCCATCACACTTCACTTTGCGCGCTCGGCACAGATCACACCTAAGCGATTCGTTCGAGGGGTCAGCGCTGTTGTAGAAGTACAGAGACGGCCAGCACCGCCGCCGCCGGTTCCAGTCCCGTGAGGGCAGCGAGAGCGAACAGTCGCTAGAAAGGCTGCAGAGGCCGTCGGAGATGGTGGAGCAGCACTAGATGTAGGTTGATGAACTTACGCTGCACCTCTGCCGAGCATCGCCCTCACTGCACGCTGAGGAGGCGGAGGAGGAGCGCCCAGCGTCGTTGAGAAGGCGGGGAGTTGCGTGGGCTCCATGGTGAGAGCTTGCTGTAGCTACAGGAAGCTGTAGGCGATTCTTTTGTATTGTAGCTCCTTACGCTGTACGAGAAGCGAAGTTCAGACGAAGCGACACGAACAAAGCCAAGCAGCGGAGCACAAATCTCGGAGTTCTTGTCAGCCGAAAGCCAATCGGGCAGAGCAGCTTGGCGGAACCCAAATCACTCGCTACTTTCCTACAACACTTTTGACACCTAAAGGACCAGCTAGCAGCCTATCTACAGCCCTACATCTTACTCCAGCTTCTTCTCCCAGCTCTACCCGTCGAAATGCCGCTTTACGAGCTCGTCTGCATCGCAGGACACCACGCGCAGCTGGTGAGTACTACAGAATCACTTTTTAGGGTTCCTCGAGCTGACCTGACATCCTACAGGCACCTCTACGCGCTCTTACGACCACCACCACTTCTTTGATCCTCGCTAACGGCGGAGTCGTGCGCTCGCTGGACCACTGGGGCACTCGTCACCTGCCACAAAAGATGAAGCGTGGTGATGGTTCTAGTTTGACCGGAGAGTGAGTTGAAGCTCTTTATCCTGGCCGCTCAGCTGCTCTCGGGAGCTGCCAGCGGTCAAACCCGCGCCTTAGCTCGGCGTCGAGCTCCAGAGCTGACAGAAGTGCTCGCATCTCATCGTACAGCTACTGGACTATGCGCTTCGATGCCAACCCTCCCACCGTCGCCGCATTGAACGAGCGCCTGCGGCTGGATCCTCGCGTTCTTCGGTGCGTCCTTTTCCCTTCGCTTCGGCGGCCAGTTCAACCTGCAGGCTCGCTGACATTGACACACGAATTCAGATGGACTACGCTCAAGCTCGGCTCCAAGTTGGCCGACATCACGGCGCCCCCAGAGGATCCCACCGTCAAGTTTGGTCGTCGGCTGCCGGAGGACGCTGCTGAGGCTGAAGAGGCGAGGAGTCAGCTGCCGGGGTACTACTAGAGAACCGGAGGTTATCCACAGGGGTGAGTCTGCTTTCGCCGCAGCTGAGTGTCGTCGTCGGCGCCGAAAGCTGACCCTCCCTCCCTCCCTCAGGTTCCGCGAGCAGTGTATCAACGCCGCTGTAAAGCATAGCAGTCATCCATGACCTACTGGCGACGAGATCGAGACCGCAAGCGGAGTTGGCGAAGCTACTCAGGCCTTCAGAGCTCGTCCCTCGACAATTCGGCGCTCGCCTGCTCGGCGCTCTCTGCTCTCTGCCGCCTCCTGGAGCTCATACATAACAAAGGTCATTCAATTGTTCGAGATCTCGGGCCCCGCATCCGTCCCAATCCTCCTCATCCTACACAGGCCTCTCGCCAACCACCTCCACACATTCCCCTTCCTCCCCTCCAGCACCAACAACCTCCCCGTCTCCCACACCTTCCTCCTCAACCTCTCATACTCTTCCTCACTGACCGCCGCCAATATCTGCGGCACCTCATGCGCCCTCTCCCTCGGGATGGAGATGCTGAAAGACCGATAATCGAAGTCGGCTTCGAAGGGCATGACTTGCCCTGCGATGGGTCCCGAGCCGATGAAGACGGGTACGACGCCAAAGGCGAGGTACTCGTAGATCCTTGTTGTGTCGAGTGTGTATCCCGGCGGTGCGAGACCGAACTTGGAGCGAGAGAGGGCGTGCGCGTAGGCTTCGTTCTCGGTCCATTGGGCGATGTCGTAGCCCGGGAGGGAGGAGAAGCCGGGATGGACGGTCGAGGAGAAGGGAGGGAGGGAGACGTTGCCTGTGGTGGAGGGGAAGAGGAGCGACCGAATGGAGAGGGCGTAGGATTCTCCCTCGCCTGCTTGGCCGATGCCGCCTCGGAAGATGGCGGTCGTCGTTCGAACGGCGGGGAGAGCACTGGCGAGCTTCTCGCGCAGCTTGGCGAAAGGTGCTTTGCCCCAGACGCCTCCTGGCGTGCGTGTGGGCTCGAAGATCTCGGCTCGAGTGGGAGCCATCTTGTCTCGCCGCGAAGGGTCGGCGGCGCCTCGAGGCTTGACGAGAGGGTGTCCTTGTTCATCGAGGTAGTCCATAGGGTTGATGTAGTAGGAGTTGAGGAGATGGGTCGATGAAGGGATGACGAGGTCGCGATAATGGCGGAAATGAGAGGAGTAGGGAGGAGGTCGATTATCGCCAACGGTGACGAGGTAGATGGACGAGTTCATGGCCGTCCTCGAGGTCTCGGTGTAGTAGCCGTCGCCGAAGTCCATAGGATGGGGAATGATGTGGTCCGCACCGCCGTTGGCGTCCCAGTAGCCCTGCTCCTTGACCCACTGCATCGCCGGCTGGATGTAGCCTTCGTCGACGTCGCAGCGTTCCGTCTTCTTCCAGCCGGCTTTGACCCAGCAATCGAAGAGGTAGCAGGAGGAGAAGAGGGGGATAAAAAAGACGTCGGCTTCCGAGGGGTCGTGGGTGACGAGGATGTGAGAGGAGAGCGAAGGGTCGGTGGTCGTCGACGTGAGAAGTTGGTGAATGAGGAGCTCGGAGTTGTATGCCGACCAGCGGCATCGAGAGACAGTCGACTCGGGAAGGGTGAGATGTGGAGGAAGGGTGTGAACCTGTGTAGCAGTGGTCAGGTTTTGAAGCGCCGAGCGCGAAGGAGGAGCTCACGAAGATCTTGAGCGTGCAGATGGGCTTAGCTGTAGCGAGGCCGAGAGTGGCGGGTCAGTGTAGCTCTTGTGGGCCTTTATGTAGCTGCGCCTCCCTCCAGCCCGATCGCCGAACGTCGCGCTTGGAAGCGCCCATCATGTCCGAGCGCTGCGCTGCCCTCCTGCAGCAGATCCGAGTACACGAGAGCAGAGAAAGATACTCACAGAGATCTGGCGGCCACATCCTATCCCTGTCTACGAGCTCATCCAGCGCCGGGAATGCTACGAGCCCCTCCAGCTCCCTCTCGCGGTCAAACCTGACCTGCCGCTTGCTCATCGCCGAGCCATCCTCCGCAGCAGCTTCTGCAGCTCTCCCTCGTCTTGCTAACCAGAGCCAGCCCGCGACGGCGAGCAGCAGCAGCGTCGAGAGCTTGCGGCGCGTTCGGAGGTTGTTCAGGATCAGGCTCAGCGAGGGGCCGGCTGGCCGTGGGCGAGCTTTTTTGTCCGAGGCCATCCTATACAGCTACACACGTTTTGTAGCTGCTCCCTGAGTTTGCGAAACGAAGGCCGAGCTGACAGCGAGATGAGCGGAGGGAGAGCGCGGTGGGCGAGCGAATCCGCTCTTGACCTTCGACTGCATTTCGACGTCTCGGCTTTGGCGACTGCAGGTGAGTGGGACTGAACGCTGTGACACTGCTCGGTCCAGGCTGATCCGCGACAGCCTTCAGCTCTCTGTTCGGCTTCCTTCTACCCCACGGCTCTCGCTTGCCTGCTACGTGAACGATGGATCGCGAGCAGTGAGCAGCCTGTACTGATTTCTCGCTATCATTTGCTGATTCTGCTGCTCTCATAGATTCCGTAAAGCCGGCTACGCTGCCATCGACCGGTGAGCGAGGTTGACCCGCTCCGCCAGCTTCCGCTGCTGATCCCATCATTCTCTAGCATATGCGACTACTTCGAGGAGCTTCCCAACATCGATGTGATGCCCTCTGTGGAGCCTGGAGACGTCGGCCGCATGATCCCAAGTGAGCCGAAGTCGACGCCGGCGCTTCAAGTTCCCTCCGCTCGCTCGCTGACTTTGCATGCTCTCCTGCCAGAGAGTGCACCTGTAGAAGGCGAGGAGTGGAGCACGATTGCCGCCGACTTCGACAAGGTCATCATGCCTGGGTCGGTCCTGTCTTCCGTCGCCGAAGCCGACTTGACACCTCAGGCTCGGCGCCAGCTTCGAAAGCTGACCTCCTCCATCGTCAGAATCACCCATTGGCAAAGTCCCAACTTCATGGCGTACTTCCCCGCCAACACGACCTACGAGTCTATCCTCGCCGACATCTACGCCGGCGCCGTGTCGAACCCCGGCGTGCGCTGCCTTCGGTTTCCGCTGAGATTGGATCTCGCTGACCCCTTCACATCTTACACAGTTCAACTGGCTCTGCTCTCCCGCTTGCACCGAGCTCGAGGTCGTACAGATGGATTGGGTCGCTCAGCTCCTCGGCCTCGACGAGTCCTTCCACAACTCTTCCGGTGTAGGAGGAGGCATCATCATGGTCAGCAGCTCCTTCCTCCGATTCTGGTACACGTGATTGACTCTTCTCTCGTGGTCTGCAGGGCTCAGCATCCGAGTCATGCCTTACCGTCTGCATCGCCGCTCGCGAGCGAGCACTTCGCCTTCATCCCGGCACGCCGTTCGAGCAGATGGTCATCGTCGGTACCACCCAAACCCACTCGCTTGGAGCCAAGGCCGCTTTGATTCTCGGTCTGAGCTTTGCAGCGATCGAGACGAAGGAGGAGGATGCTTGGGCGCTGCGTGGCGAGGCTTTGAAGGACACGCTGGACAAGCTGAAGGCCGAGGGAAAGCTGCCGTTCGCGCTGCGTGAGTTCTGCGATCTCTCTCCATCTCTCTGAGACTGACTCTGCCCCTCACAGTGGCCACCATCGGCTCCACCTCCACCGGCGCCATCGACAACATCGCCGAGATCACCGCTGCCGCCGCCTCGTACCCAGAGCTCTTCATCCACATCGACGCTGCCTGGGCTGGAGTCATGCTTGCTCTCCCCGAGGCTCGCGAGGAGTGCTATCTCGACGCCATCAACGCTCGCTCGAAGGCCGTCAACGCCGAGGTTGAGATCTGCGCAAGCGGAGAGGTGCACTCGTTCTGCACCAACTTGCACAAGTAGGCCGGCCTTGATGCGCGTGAGGGAAGTGCTAGAGCTGATGCTCTGCTCGCATGCTCGCAGGTCGGGATTGGTAACCTTCGACGCTTCGTGTCTCTGGTGAGTTGCAACGCCGAGCTGACTGCTTGCCCAGGCGAGCTGCATGCTGATCCGCTTCATACTACAGGGTGCGCGACCGCAAGCTTCTCACCGAAGCGCTCGACATCACTCCTCCTTTCCTTCGCAACAAGCACACGGATACTGGTGAGCCCTCTCCGAGCATGTCTGGTCGACCTTGAGCTGACTGTTCTGCTCGCAGGTCTCGTCGTCGGTCAGTATCACATCGAGTAGCTCTCTCTTGAGCGCTTCGAGCTCATGCTTGGCCCTCTGCAGACTATCGGAACTGGCAGATCTCGCTCGGTCGTCGCTTCCGCTCGCTCAAGATCTACTTCGTCCTGCGCAGCTACGTAGGTCCTCACCTCCTCGATCCGAATAACCTCATCTAACACTCCGCTTCCTCCTGCAGGGCGTCAACGGCTTCCAATCCCACCTGCGTAACCTCATCTCCCGCGCCGCTCACCTCGAATCCCTCGTCCTCACCTCTCCCAACGACTTTGAGCTCTTCGTCCCCCGTCGCTTCTCGCTCGTCGTCATTCGGCTCAAGGCCCCGTCGCTCAAGAATGGCGAGCACGAGGATAAGGATGCGAACGAGTTGAACAAGAGGTTCTTTGCGCTTACGGCCGAGAGGAAGGACATCCATCTTACGCCGACGACGGTGGGAGGCAAGTACTGCACGAGGATAGCGATTGGTTCGCCTTTTACGTGAGCTTGATTTCCCCAATGCCATATCCTCCCCTCCCCTGCCCCTCCGTCCCCTGCCATTCTCTTTCCGCCGACCTGGCCGTGCTGCTGAGTGGTGTCGAACAGCGCCGAGAGGCTCTGTTGCATCGAGGGAACGCTGACCGGTCGGATTTGAACTCTCGCAGCAAGGACGAACACATTGAAAAGGTCTGGAAGGTCATCAAAGAGCTCGCCGAGGAGGCGAAGGGAGTTCAGGTAAAGGCGAAGTGAGCTAGACTATAGCTAGAACAGACTAGTAGAGCTTGCAGAAACCTGATGTAGATACTCCTTTGCTCTGGAAGCAACGGCAGTCCTTCGGCGAACGGGTCCAGAGTCGGCTCCAGCGAGCTTCCAACTGCTCAGACAAGCTCGGAACTCTCGGGTTGACTCGCTGCTATCCTCGTATAGAGATGACCTTGGGCTGGAGGCGCAAGATGCGAAACGTTCGAAGCTGGCAGCGAGCAGCAGCCTTCGCCGAAGGGTTGGCGCGAATTGCAAGGAGAGAGCTGCAATACGATCTTTCGAGTTGTGTATGGCTGTGGTGCTTCTGTAGCTGGCTATGTAGCTGATTTAGGAGCGATTCGAGGGTGGGCGAGCCTGGAGCTGCCGGAGGCGGCCAGTTCGATTTTTTACAGCCAAATCTCTCTTCTCCTCCCCCCTTCCCCCGGCTTCTCTCCTCCCTCTCTTCCTACGGACAGTTACCTCTAGAAGGCTTCCTGTACCTCTCTCCCCTCCGCCCACACCTAGAATCGCTTCGACAGCCACTCTAGAGGCTTCGCCAGACGTTCGCAGCGGTCGCCGAGCAGGGCGCGGAGCAATTGGCTCTCGTGACTTTCGAACCCTGACGCTGTAGCCCGAAGTGTCCCCGACGATAGCCTCTAGTCAATGTAAAATGATCTACAGCTGCATCAAACTACCTCTGTCTACATGCTTCAACGAAAGCCCTCGCTCGGCGCCGGCCTTCTCAACTACGAAGCGCTCCAGCTGACTCCACTCCTTTAACCGGAAGGCGAGGCTCCGCAAGTTAGGATACCTGTTGCTAGCAACTAGGTTGTAGATAGCCATCTGGTCGTATCTCAGGCAGTCGAGGACGAGCGAGGTGATGTTCGGTGGGATGTCGAGGAGAGGCTCGGGGCGAGAACCGTACGAGTCGACGAGGACGAGATTGTGGATGGAGGGACAGCGAGAGATGATGTCGAAGAGGAGGGGTTCCAGGGGAGGGAAGTCGAGGTGGATCTTCAGTGTTTGAAGGACGGTGAGTCGAGGTAGGAAGGTCGGGTCGGCGAGTAGGAGCTCCGAAGGAAGGGTGAGGTGCTGGAGTGAGGTGAGGGAGTGGGAGGCGATGTCGTGGAGTGTGCTGAGGGTAATACCTCTGGTGATTTTGAGCGAGGCAAGTTGGAAGGGGAAGTGGGGAGGCTGAGAGGATTGCTCGTCGAAGGCCGTGCCGTGGGTGCCGAGCAAAGTGAGATGGCGTAGAGCCGGCAATCTGGAGAGGACGAGGCCGTTCTCGTGACTACCCATGTAGGGTATCGCCAACTCTTGCAATCCTTCCGCAAGATCTGGGCGAAGTAGGTTCAAGGCGACCCGAGCTGCCATCGGGGAAAGCTCGACGTTGTCGATGCTGAGGCGAAAGGATGTCGCTCTGGTGCACCGTCGCAGCAGCACATGCGCAAAGGAGAGCAGTCTCTGCTCTTCCTCGCCCGTCCACGCTGCCGGAATCGAACGCTGCGCACCAACTCGGCGTTGGCTAATCGTCTCAGCAAGCCCGACATGAGCGCGGGAATCATGCACATGAGGTGGGCCTCCTGTGATTCCGCCCCAGATTCGAGATACGCCTTCCACGGCACGACTTGTATGACGAGCTCCTGGTAGAGGAGGCGGCGGGCGATGGGAAGTAGCTCTCGGTTGACGAGGCAGAGCTTGGCCGAGTAGCGTGAGACGAGCCCGCTCCGTGCGGCTGGGTCGTAGCTCGCTTCGAACGGCTTGTAAGCTTTTCCGAAGATGGCGGTGATGAGCTCGAGGGGTAGGCGAGGAGATGAGGAGGGGAGGCGAGCGGTGGAGGCAGCTTCGGCGGAGGACATGTCGGCCAGAGAGGAGAAGAGGGGGGTCGGCGGGAGCCTGCAGTGAGATGAAACGTTATGATCCTGTTTCTCGAGGCGCTCTGCCTCAGCTGAGCTCACCTAGAGGACGCTGGAGCGGCGCTTGGGGAAGAAGGAAGCGAGCGAGCTTCGCCGAGCGAGTGAACGGGATCTGGTCGAGTGAAAGCAAGCGGAAGTCAGTGTTAGTCCACTACAGATCTCACCTCGGCCCCAAGCTGCGTCGCATCGTCTGTAGCCCATCCCAGTGCCCGTCGCTTTTGCTCAACGCGCTCCAGGGTTTAATGTCGTTTATCCCTCTACCAAACGCTCCGAGGATACGGGGTCACAGAGTGAGAAAGCTTACCTAGAGCTCGTCAGGTATATCTGCGGCGTGCAGCAGCTCCGGCCTAGTCCTTAGAGCTCTATTCCAGCGGTTCGAGAGAGCGCGACGAGAGCGCGGTCGAAGCCCAGCGAGAGGCGCCACACGGCTGAGCTTGAGTGAGCAAGGACAGGTCTGTGTGTAGACTGATATGCCGCGACGAGTTGAAGAAGCGAGACGAGCCAAGATGTGGTGGGAGCGAACTCTGCGAGCAGCTCAAACCTCGCCGAGAGGTCAGTTTCGACATCTCACGCTGTAGGGGATAGTTGCAGCTACTTCTAACGAAGCATGTTGCTTTACTCGTCTTATTGCGTCGCTGTACATCAACTGCGGATGCTTCTGTGCCGCACTTGCTCAAAAAGGGGCCTTCTCGGCGAACTGGGCCACAGTCGGCTCTAACGAGCTTCCAACTGCTCAGACAAGCTCGGAACTCTCGGGTTGACTCGCTGCTATCCTCGTATAGAGATGACCTTGGGCTGGAGGCGCAAGATGCGAAACGTTCGAAGCTGGCAGCGAGCAGCAGCCTTCGCCGAAGGGTTGGCGCGAATTGCAAGGAGAGAGCTGCAATACGATCTTTCGAGTTGTGTATGGCTGTGGTGCTTCTGTAGCTGGCTATGTAGCTGATTTAGGAGCGATTCGAGGGTGGGCGAGCCTGGAGCTGCCGGAGGCGGCCAGTTCGATTTTTTACAGCCAAATCTCTCTTCTCCTCCCCCCTTCCCCCGGCTTCTCTCCTCCCTCTCTTCCTACGGACAGTTACCTCTAGAAGGCTTCCTGTACCTCTCTCCCCTCCGCCCACACCTAGACTCGCTTCGACAGCCACTCTAGACGCTTCAAAACCCAGACCTCCCCGTCGCATTCTTCTTTAATCGTACGTTCGAAGCCTCATTACATCGTATTGGCGGCGGTTTCGTGGTGCAGGATGATTGTAGGGAACTATTTTGGAGCGGTAGCTAACCATTGTACCCTCTTCGCTCTTCTCTGCCCCTCCCGAAACCCTTCTCTCTCGCCACTCGCAAAACCCGCACAATCTCGACTTTCCCATCTCGCTCGCCAACCACAGCTACCAAGCTACATGCCCGCCGCCATGTCCAGCCCTGCCGTCCCCACTCCCGTCACCATTGACCCCAAGGCCATCCAGGCCGAGGGACACCACGTCGCCAGCGCCGCCGAGGCCAAGGTTGATATCAAGACCGTCTTCTCGTCGGCCGACCGCGCTGCTCGCGAGGCCGCTGCCGTCGAGCTCGTTGACCTTGTCAAGGTGAGCTTTGCCCCTTGCCGGTTACCCAGCCTCGGCGCTGCCTTCGGCGTTGAAACTTGAGCGACATCGGTTTTCGCTAACGCACGTTCAAACTCGTAGATCAACGGACCCCAGACCTTCGTCAACCTCGGACTCGCTGCCGCCATCGAGCAGGGACTTAACGACAAGAAGAACGCCATCGCCCGCGAGGGAGCCTGCGAGTTGATCTCGATCCTCGTTGAGCAGGGTGTCGGAAACGCCGTCGAGCCCTTCTTCTTCGAGAAGGTGATGCAGACCATGGTCGCCGAGACTTTCGCCGACAAGGTCACCCCCGTCCGCACCGCCGCCATCTCGGCTGTCAAGTCGGTTGTCCAGGTCGCCACCTCGTGGGCCACCCCCATCTTCCTCCCTATCCTCCTCGAGCAGATCAAGACTGCCGGAAAGTGGCAGGTCAAGACCGGCGCCCTCGCCATCATCGACCAGCTCGTCATCTCCGCCCCCGAGCAGTGCGCCAACCTCATGCCCGACATCATCCCCGTCATGGTCGACGCCATCTGGGGTGCGTTCTGTTCCTTTATATCACTTCTACCCCATTCTCTCCACATTCCCACGACTCGACGACCCGCCCTGCACCACTACATCGGCTTCCACCGCGCTCCCGGCGTCAGCTCGAACGCTCGCTGACTTTTTCGTTCGCGCTTCACAGACACCAAGTCGGATGTCAAGAAGGCTGCCCGCGCCTCGCTTTCCAAGCTTTGCGCTCTCGTCTCGAACAAGGATATCGAGAAGTTCATTCCCGCCCTCATGTGAGTGATTTCGAGCCACTTCGGCGCCGATTCGGCGCGTGTCGCTAGATTCGGGAAGCTGACCCGCTCGCTACCCCTACAGCAACGCCCTGATCAACCCCGTTGAGGAGGTTCCCAAGACCATCCAGCTCCTCGCTGCCACCACCTTCGTTTCCGAGGTCGACTCGCCTACCCTCGCCCTCATGGCGCCCCTCCTCTCGCGTGGTCTCACCGAGAAGCTCACTTCCACCGTCCGCAAGGTCGCCACCATCATTGTGAGTGATCTCGGCGATATCCTGTACCTTTGCGAGCCCTCGCTGACCTCGTCGCTCGCTCCCCACAGGACAACATGGCCAAGCTCGTCGACAACCAGTACACCGTCCGCCCCTTCCTTCCCAAGCTCCTTCCCGGCCTTCTCAAGGTCGAGCAGACCGTTGGAGACCCCGAGGCCCGTGGTGTCGTCGTCAAGGCGATCAAGACCCTCCGCGAGATCGGAAACCTCCCCGAGGGAGACGGAACCGACCTTCCCCCCCTCAAGCAGCAGACCGCCGTCCTCTCGGCCCCCATCGTCATCGGCTCGCTCCGTGGAGTCGACGCTGCCTCCAAGCTCGACGAGAAGTCGCCCCTCATCCACTACATCGCTTCGCTCGTCGCCAACCTCGTTAACGCTCGCAACTTCGAGCCCACCGAGTGGGATTCGTCGCTCGTCCCCTACGTTTCGCTCGCTCTCCCCCACGAGATCCGCGCCAACGAGGCCATCACCGTCGTCAAGGACATCCTCGAGAAGTCCGCTCTCGAGGAGGGCGAGACCGTCGAGGTCTTCGACGATGAGGAGGAGGGAGAGGACCTCTGTAACTGCACGTTCTCGCTCGCCTACGGAGCCAAGATTCTTCTCAACACCGCTACCCTCCGTCTCAAGCGTGGTCACCGCTACGGACTCTGTGGACGTAACGGATCCGGAAAGTCGACCCTGATGGTTCGTCGCTTCTTCTCATCTTTACCGCGAGACTTGACGCTGACCTTCGCTCTTCTCGCTTCCCACAGAGGGCTATCGACAACGGACAGGTTGAGGGATTCCCTTCGCCCGACGAGGTCCGCACCTTCTACGTCGAGCACGATGTCGACGGAGACGAGACCGAGAACACCATCATCTCGTTCGTCATCAAGGACAAGCGTATCCTCAAGACCGAGCAGGAGTGCCGCGACGTCCTCGAGACCGTCGGCTTCACCCCCGAGCGCCAGGAGGCCGCCATCGGATCCCTCTCCGGAGGATGGAAGATGAAGCTCGCCCTCGCTCGCGCCATTCTCTTCGAGGCCGATATCCTCCTCCTCGATGAGCCCACCAACCACTTGGATGTTATCAACGTCGCGTGGCTCGAGAACTACCTTTGCTCGCTTAAGACTTGCACCTCGATCATCGTTTCCCGTGAGTTCTTCGAGCTTCACCTTCGCCGAGCAGCTCGCTGACCTTCTCTCGCTTCTTCCACCACAGACGACTCGGGCTTCCTCAACAACGTCACCACCGACATCCTCCACCTTAACCGCTTCAAGGTTAAGCGATACCCAGGAAACCTCCAGGCCTTCGTCAAGCACGTCCCCGAGGCCAAGGCCTACTACGAGCTCAACGTCGACGAGGAGTACCAGTTCAAGTTCCCCGACCCCCCTCTTCTCGACGGAGTCAAGACTAAGGAGAAGTCGCTCATGAAGATGCGCCACGTCGGATTCCAGTACCCCACCTCGCCCGTCCAGCAGCTCTACGACGTCTCGCTCCAGGTCTCGCTCTCCTCCCGTGTCGCAGTCCTCGGACCCAACGGATCCGGAAAGTCGACCCTCGTCAAGCTCCTCGTCGGAGAGACCGAGGCCAACAAGGGTGGTGAGGTGTGGAAGCACCCCAACCTTGTCATCGGATACGTCGCCCAGCACGCCTTCCACCACATCGACAACCACCTCGACCTCACCCCCCTCCAGTACATGCTCCAGCGTTACCAGACCGGAGAGGATCTCGAGGAGCTCGAGAAGGGCAACCGCAAGCTCTCCGAGGAGGAGGAGAAGAAGATGAAGGATGGATCGACCGTCATTGTCGAGGGCGCCAAGCGCATCATCGAGGATGTCATCAACCGCAAGAAGTGAGTACTCTGTAGCTTTCTAGCTCGTGAACCGTCGCTGACCTCGCTCTTCCTCCCCTCCTCAGGCTCAAGCAGTCCTTCGAGTACGAGTGCGCCTTCGTCGGCATGTCCTCCTCGGAGAACATTTGGCTTCCTAGGGACGACCTTATCCGCCGTGGATTCGAGAAGAAGATCATGGAGGTCGACACCCGCGAGGCCCAGAAGGCTGGTCTCCTCCGTCCCCTCGTCCGTCGCGAGATCGAGCTCCACATGGCCGACTTCGGACTCGAGCCCGAGTTCGTTACCCGTGCGTTCCAGCTCCTTCCTCTTTCTACTCTTCATCGCTGACCTCTCGCCTCACCTACAGACAACACCATGCGTGGTCTTTCGGGAGGACAGAAGGTCAAGGTCGTTCTCGCTGCCGCCACCTGGCGCCGGCCGCACGTCGTCATCCTCGACGAGCCCACCAACTACCTCGACCGCGAGTCGCTCGCCGCCCTTATCGCTGCGCTCAAGACATTCGAGGGAGGAGTGCTGGTCATCACCCACAACCGCGAGTTCTCCGAGTCGATTTGCTCGGAGGTGTGGGCGATGAACCAGGGCTACCTGGAAGCCTCCGGCCACAACTGGGTGGAGGGCCAGGGAGCCGGTCCCCGTATTGACAAGGTCGACGATGACGAGAAGGACGTCTTCGATGCCATGGGGTGAGTTTCTTCCCCGTCCGTCTCGCCTTCGCTCGAGCTCGGCGCTGACCTCCATCCTCTTCAACACCTGCAGCAACAAGATCGTACAGAACAAGAAGGCTAAGGCCCTCTCCTCGTCCGAGCTTCGCAAGAAGAAGAAGGAGCGAATGGTGAGTTGGGCGGGAGTGGCTTCGCTTTTCGTGTTCGGCGCTGACTCTTCTCTCTCCACAGGCCCGCAAGAAGGCTGGTCTTCCTTCCGAGGAGGAGGAGGAGCTTTAAGTAGCTCGTCTCTTCTTTCCCTCGGCTCGATAGATCTTTCCCCCCTTGCTTTACCCCCGCCTCTGTGTACCCTCCCTCTCTTCTTCTCCCTTTTGCGAGACTCGAGCTCTCTCGAGCTATCCCCCTCACCCACGGTCAGCCACTTGGTTGCTAATGTGACCGCGATATCACTCCATCTTCCCTCTCGACCGAGCAAGAGCAGCGAAGACTGGAAAGTTCAGCGAGAAGCGAGGTCGAGCAGCGAGCAAGCCGAGGGGAAAGGTGCAGGCGACCGATGTAGTGTGTCACTCCGAGCATGAGCGGACGCTGATCCATCTCTCTTCGTCGTCCGTGGGCAAAGCTTCAAGGTCGCAGGAGAGACGTCGGGAGCGTAGGAGACTACCAAGGCGCGAGTCGCCGAATCCCTCCTCCTTCGTCTCCATCGACTTTAAGCGAGCTCGGCGTCGGGAGGGGAAGCTTCGGCGTCGGGCATTGGGGTCGGTGAGGAGGGGGAGGGAGAGGGAGAGCTGTTTGAAACGTCGAAGATCAGCGAGCTGCGTGTGATGCACCACGAACAGCGGAGTTCACCTTCGGCGCTTGGGGCGAACGAGCGCGACCGGTAAAGCTTCGAAGGTGCAGCAGACGAGCAGTCTGAGCAGATGGAAGTCGGTCAGCTGGAACCCTCTTCGTCCTCGATAGCATTAGCCCGCTATCCTGAGCAGCCGGCCTCGCTGGCGCTCCACGGGCTCAGCGCTCGTCGTGAGGCCCAAACTCGACGAGAGACGCGCCTACAGACCTCGGACAGCACCGCAAGATCAGGAAGCTCACCTTCTCGCTCAGTACAGCTCGTGCGACCAGCAGCAGTCGTGTACAGCTCTTCCTCAGCGCGCCCAAGCCGGTTGACGAGAGGCAGTTCGAGCGAGGTCGGAGGGAGGAGAGGCGAGGCTTGGTAGGGGTCCAGCAGCTTTCCAAAATCCTCCTCTGTAGATCGATCTGCCGGCGAGTCGAGAAGCGAAGCGAGCCAAAGACGTGGTCGGAGCCAAGCCGGATTAGATTCGCTGCCCGCCCCTCCTCTTCCTCCTGCTACGTCGTCGCATTTCTGCATCTCATCGCATCAGCATTCCTTTCGGCCACCGATCTGCCCCCTGCTACACTAGAACCTCTGCTCTACCTTAGCCGAATGCCGATGTCCATGACCGGCCTCTCGCTCTACGCCATCCCAGCTGCCTGGGTCGTTGCAGCTCTTCCCAAGTGGTATGGCGGCTGGCTCACGAAGAGCTCGCCCGAACTCAAGTTCTACGATAACACGGCTCCTCGTAAGTCTCGCTTAGAGTCCTGAATCGAACGCCGGAGCTGAGCTGCCCCACCTCTCCTTATACAGGCGAGTTTCTGGCCAAAGTGAGGGCGCAGGAGAAGCAGAGCCCTGTAGGTCGCCGGAGAACCTTCTCTTCCCCGCGGTGAGCTGAATTAGAATTTCTGTAGGATGTTCGACGCTACTTGTTGGCCGAATCAGCCTCGGCGAACGGCTACGAGGTGAAAGATTGCTCTCTCCAGTCCACTTGGACCCATCTCTTGAGCTGGAAACTAACACAGCGTCAACACCCGCGTCCTCTTCCTCTCCCATACAGAACCTGCCCCTCTTTGCCGCCGCCATCGTCGTGGGCGAGTTGACCGAGCTTCCCGGAATGAACCTCTTCGCCGGCTTCTACCTCGGTACACGTCTAGTCTACAACGTGAGTGTGCTTTCTCGTGTCTTTCTGAGGCGATCTACTGACCTGCTGAATCTTCCCGTTGCTCCACAGTACATCTACGTCACCTCGACGAGCCGCAAGATGGGCGCTCTTCGCTCCTCAACCTACATGGTTGGTGAGGGCTGTTGCTCGACCTCGTCTGTTGGGAGCGAGAGCTGACACTACTATCACAACTCTAGGCCTAATCAGCTGCCTCACCATCTTTGTCAAGGCTGGCAACGCCCTCAACCGAGCGAGGCTGTTGAAGTGAGGGAGCGTGAGCTGGGCAAGAGTGGGAGAAGCTGGCCTAGACTCTGGAGCTGTACATCTGAAACAAGGTGATCGTCGTTTGTAGATCAACAGAGGCCCTCTCTTGAGTAGTGAGGGACGAAGCAGCGACCGCAAGCTTCGGAGCTCGGCGAAGACAGCAAGTCCCCTTCGCACTTCTCTCACGTCTCCCTGACGCCCGAGAGAGACCGAGTGACCGTGTGAAATATGGACATTCGAGTTCTAGATCTATAGCTGTCTATGAAGCCCTTCAAAGAGCCAAGCCGAGCCCCTTGTTGAAGACGTTGCCAGCCTGGATGAAGACGGCCGAGCAGCCGACGATGCCTGTAGAGCGGCAGAGGGTTGGCCGGAGTCTCAAGCTGATTGCTGATGGACGGAGGGTGCTCATCAGGAGGAGAAGGGGACGTACTGGCGACGTAAGTGATGGACCGAAGGGTCGAGAGCTTGGCGTCGGTGGTGCTGATGTACAGGACGTTGAAGAGGACGCGGAGGGCGAGGTAGGAGCCCTGTAGATATGCTGCAGGTCAGCAATAGGATCGAGCCAAGTGTGGGCCGAGGAACGTACAGCAAAGAGGTTGAGGGTCGAGACGGGCAGGCGAGCGACGTTTCCGGCGACCACGGCGGCCGCGAAGATTCCCCAGTTCTGTAGGAAGGTAGGAAGGTAGGAAGGTAGAGTGAGCCCTCCAATGGACTCTGAAAGTGCCAGATTCGGCTTCAGCGACCCAAAAAACCCCCGGAGGGTGACCCTCACCTCAAACGAGTTTTGCTGGGCTGCCTCTGCACGTAAGTAGCGATGCACAATAGGAGACTTCTTCTCCAACGAGCGGACCTTCGCGAGGTATTCACCTGTGGTGTTGAATGTCAGCTCCGTACAGCTGGGCGGCGGAAAAGAGGCGAAGAGACCTCAGCCGAGCGCCGAAGCGGCTCAAACTGCAACAAACTGCT
Organism: Leucosporidium creatinivorum; assembly: GCA_001600635.1. Classification (NCBI taxonomy): domain Eukaryota; kingdom Fungi; phylum Basidiomycota; class Microbotryomycetes; order Leucosporidiales; family Leucosporidiaceae; genus Leucosporidium; species Leucosporidium creatinivorum. The sequence continues at coordinate 106,203 of BCKL01000001.1, read as the reverse complement.
ACAGAAGCGCGACTCACGAGGGGAGACGTTGTCGAAAGCTCCAGCAAAGTCGCGGTGACTGGTAAGACTGGCGGCGTAGAAGTGAGCGCCGATGGAGACACCCCACATGGCGGGGATGGCATAGAACGAGTAGTTGGTCGTAGTCATGGTGGTGAGTTGAGAGTTGTCCGGGTGAAAGAAGCAGGAGAACGAGTGAGTCGAGACGAGGAAGAGGCAGGAGAACAACCTGCGAAGTTGAAATCGCCGCGACGGAACTTGAAGTCGCCTCACGCCCCGGCCGTCGTCATCGCCGGAGGGTCCAGATGCGAATCGAAGTGGAGGCATCTTCGGTGCTGTATAGCGAGGCAGCGAAGGGGGAATCCAGCCTCCGAAAATCAGCTCACAACATGAACGGCGCTCGCAGCTTGATGCCGATCGAAAGTTCGGCGATCTCGCTCACCTCGGCGCTGAGTCGAACGCTCAAGTCCTTCGCGTTTGCTTACTACAGAGGATGTTGACTGGTCATAGTGTGTGGTGTTAAGAGCGTGGAGCGTCGGCGGAAGTCGTAGCTGAGGGCAATGACGAGCAGAGGCTCGCGGAAAGCTTGCGCCGAGCACAGGGAGTGGGAGCGCTTTCGTTCAGATTCGGCAGCTTCTACTCGTCCATGAGCCTGAGGGTCAATAAAAGGTCAGCGAATTCGACACCAAAGGCCGAGACTCGACAACCTACACCTTCTTGGCCTGCTCAAAGATGGCATCGACCTCGTCCGTTCGCTTTTTGGTCGAGGTGTCGAGCTGTGGGGCCGGGTAGAGTCAGCAGCTCGCTCCACACATCGATAGAGTACACCCATCTCACCCTCTTGGTCTCATTCCTTCCCTCATCCTTGCTGAACGCCTTGGCATCAATGTCGCTCTTGAGATCCTTCTGACCCTTGGTCCTCGACGATCGGACCGCCACCCTGGCACTCTCACAGAGCTCGGAAGCCTGACGAACGAGCTGTTGCCGCTTGTCCCAGTCAGCGCGAGGGACGGGAACGCGAAGAGCCGTCGCCGAGGTAGCTTGAGGGGCGAGGTTCAGCGAGGAGGCGTAGAGAGCTTGTGAGACGGCTTTGAGGTACTGTAGTGGTATAGGTCAGCTTTCGGAACGCCTTGAGATTAGAGTCCGACCTACAGCCTCGTCGTAGACAGTCACGAGAAGGTCCTTGCCATCCTTGACAGACACGGTTGCGAGCTCGCCGAGCGGTCGGCGTTGACCCTCCATTTCGACTTTGACACCATTCAGCAGGTCTGCAGCGGTGCAAGAAAGCCTCTGTCAGCCCAACAGGTCGTTCGGCAGCCGGCTCCGCCCGCAAACCAAGAAAGCAGCTGCAGCTCACCAGGAGAGACCCAGCCTACGCGCCCAACGACCGACTTGAGCCCTACACGAAGCTTGTCGACCGACTCGTCCATCGACTGCTCTACAGCCTTCAAATCGAAGCGCACCTCGTCGCCTCCAGCAGCCGCGACCTCCTCCTCAGCAAACGACTTGCCCTTGCCCTTCTTGCCGCCTTTGCCCTTTGCTGCAGCAGGTTCGTCGTCCTCGTCGAATGTAGCTGCTGCTTTCTTGCCGCCCTTGCTCTTCTTGGAGGCGTATGAGCGGGAGAGCAGCGAGGGCGAGAAGACGACTGGCTGTAAGGCTGGGCGACAGCTGCAGGCTGCTAGGCGAGGGCTGACGAGTAGTCGAGCTGATGAGGGGCGGACGAGAGCTCGTAGGGCGTGCGACATGACAAGGTAGAATTTAGAGAGAAGGAGACCTAGAAGTCCGCTCTCGCGCTCCCTTCCGCCGAAGTTTAGCGGAGCACACCGCACCAAGGGGCAGCGAGAAGTGTACGAATCTACTTCCGAAGCTTACAACACCCGGGCGTACCTTGCTGAGACCTCCCAGACTACGCCTTCGGCGGCACTGGCGAGCCCTTCGGCGAAGCCAAGCTCGGCGAGGGCTAAGTTTCAAACTCGACAAAGTATGCCAAGAAGTGCCGCCAGAGATCCACACAGAGTTTGTGAAACCTATCTGAGCCTCCCAACTCATTCGCATGTATGTTGAAATCCGTTTTTGAGCTGTTCAGCTGAGCCCAGTTCGCTCGGCGCTCGTTTGGGGCCGATTGAGATCCGTACACCTTGCTTTACAATGCTCACAGCAAGTGAAAACGACCTTGGAACACTCGATTGACCCGTACAACTTCGCTGGGACATGCAGGAGTACAGCTTCTCGTGTTCCGCGCTCCCTCGGCGAAGGCAGGCTCAGCAGCTGCAGCTTCGACAAACCCTTCTAGGATGCTTCCTGGTAGGGCCACCCTTGGCGAGGTCACTGCAAGCGTACCCCTCACTGGCCCTTTTTGCTACTGCTTCGAAGCGTGCTCGGTGCACCATAGCGGCGCCTGTTTTCGGCGCGAAGTGGGAAGCGAAAGGAGCGAGAGTTGGCTCCCACCTCGTCCTCGAGGCTCTTCGACCTAACAGCCCGCTCTCGCCAGACGCTTGGGTGTATATTCAGCCGCTCATCGGCGGCAACAGGAGAGGGCGAGCAGAGAATGAGTCAGTGCAGCCGAGGGAATCATCGCCGAGCTGGCGCAAGAGGCCTGCGCTGAGCCTCTGCTAGTCGTGTGGCTTGGGAGCGTTGGCAGATACTCCATGCGAGTTAGGATGCAAGTGGAGCTACGTATCCGAGCGCAGCATGTTTCCTCTCCCGTCGAGCGCAAATTGGCGTTCGGACAAAAAGGGAGGCTGAGCTCTGTGCGCCGAGTTGAGGGATCGACGACGACCTCGCGGAGACTTTCGCTCGCGGCGAACGAGCTCAAGTGGCGGCAGTATACAATGTGCAAGAGCTATGATATCTACGAGCGAGCTAGTCCATCTCCGCCTTCCTCGACCTCTTCCTCCAACGTCCAAGCAGTCCTCGCTCATCTTTAGCGCCATCGGTAGTGATCTGAGCAGAGTTAGGGAAGTATCTAGTGAACTAAGCATGCGATCCTATCAAGCACCCCCTCCAGCAGCCACACGTCGAGTCCTCACCTCCCTCGCTAGTCCTCGTCCTCGGCGCCGAACTTCCAGTTTCCTCGAACTCCATGGCGCCAGTCGGTGCTGGGGAGGTGCTCTCCAGGCTTGAGGTTCCTCTGATTCTTGGGAAGCTCCTTCTTCAGCGCACGATGGAGATCGTCCATGCGCTGTTGCTCGTCGAACAGATTGAGGTCGATTCCGCCCGAGTCGAAGCCGTCCTCGGACTCGCAGTCCGCATCGGAGGGGATGTAGGGGTCGGTAGTAGTAGTAAGGAGCACATAGGACGCGTTGGAGAGACGGGTTGCCGATGGTAAGGTCCTCGTCGAGCTTGAGGCTATCGCCGAGCTGTGCGAGCCGGAGGAAGACGAGGAGAGGGCCTTGCGGGAGGACTTCGAAGGGCGTGCCGAGTTGAGAGTCGAGGTAGAAGAGGAGGGCCAGCTGCGAGGGCGAGGCGAGCCAGGCGCGGAGGAGCAGGCGATGGAGAAAGGGGACGGCGACCTTGCGACACGGCGCCCCGCAGCAGTAGGAGTAGGAGTGGGAAGGTAGTCCTGTAGTTAATGAAGAGCGGTAGGTCAGCATGTAAACCGTCAGAACAAGAAGTGTAAGCCTGAACTCACCTCGTCTTCGTCTTCAAGCTCAGCTTCGGGCGAAGTCGAGAGAGAAGGCGACGGCGACCTGCTGCGCTTGCTTGCTAAGTAGGGGTGAGAGAAGAGTGGTCAGCAGGAGGCGACACCGTCTTTCTAACGACCCACGAGTAGGCCGGTAAGGACGTCCTTTGACGACAACGGCATCGTGCATCGCGAACAGGCGCGAGAGAGCATCGTTGATCCTCAGGTCCTCCTCGTCGATCAACGTCTCCTTCTGACCATCGTTTACAATCCACACTACCGAGCCGTTGATGATCTTGAGGACCCCCGTGCAGCTCACGAGCTCGTCCGGCGTCACTCCCATCTTCTCGCAGATTCCTTCGATGTCGGGATTGTTGGAAAGGTAGCAGTCTTGTTTCGGGGTGATGCCAGCGCTCTTCTTCATGCAGAGGCGAAAGTAGAAGTTGAGCCCCCTCTTCGTCGATCCCATTCCGTCGATAATCGCCTTTGAAGGGGGAGGAGAGTAAGCGATGATGTGTCCGAGCATAGGCATTCGCACCTCTATCGCTTCACCATTCCATGTACGATATATCAGCACTCATTCAGTACTCGCTCGACCTCGCTACGACTCGCCCTTCGCTCCTTCCTCAACTCGCTCGACCTCCCTTCGGCTCGGCCTTCGCTCGTCCCAGCTCGGAACGAGATCTCTCCCTCGATGGGCTCAGGAGAGATGGATAGGACCGACCGTACGGTTGGTAGGGATTGGAGAGATTAGGAGGGATGTGCAGGAGAAGGATTAGGGATGTAGGAGAGTTGAGGCGGRGAGCGGGCTTTAGGCTGAGGGAGCGGCTATCATCTGYTGGCCTTAGACTTCTCACGAGCTCTGAGCCACAGGTGAGCATTCGAAGTAGCTATCATGTATTATAGACTTCTCACGAGCTCTGAGCCACAGCCTGCTTCGAGAGCGCACTCTGTTATGATGTCGGAGACTCGGCGGAGGCGAATGAGGGGACACAGAAAGCCGCAAGAGAGCTTACGGGGAGACCGCCGTCGGCCTGCGCGGTAGAGATATAGCTCGCTGCCTTGGGCTTGATCCGTCTGCCCTTGGAGTTGGACAGCTTTGGCACCGCCGCCGGCGCCGAAGCGAATGGCTTCGTCGGAGTACGAGTCCGACTGGAGGTACGCGAGGGTGTGGTGGTGTTCATCGAGAGGCGGAAGGGCGAAGGAAACGCGTGAAGGTGAAGGAGGGGAAGACCGAAGCCGGAGGTTCGGCGTCGGCGAGAGGAAGGCGCGGAAGGACGAGTCGGAAGAGGTAGACCTCGGCGATGAGCTCCTCGAGGCTGGAGGTGGCGAGGTCGATCGACGGCGCGGGAGGGCGGAGACTATTGATGTCGGGCTACAGAGCAGGTCAGCTGCTACACTCACAGCAGCTCAACAGCCCGGTGCCAGCCTCGTCCTCCCCTTCTTGCTCCCTGCAGCCCTTCCACAACCCCTCATCGACTTTGTTGGATCTCACTCACCTGTTGTTTCCGAAAGTACTCTGCACAAAATGCTCGTTACTGGAAGACGGAGCGCCGGCCGTTGTAGGGAGAGCAGGCCTGCTCCAGTCTGGTGGTGCTGTGTGAGAGCTCGAGCAGGCGAACAGTCGATAGGTTGACGGGTGTAGGCTTGCCTAGCGCGTGAGCAGCAGGAAAGAGCTGACGAGTGATTGAAGCTGCAAAGAGGTGCAGAATGCGGCCGAAAGACGAAGAAGGGAGAGAGGCGCTTCGGTGCGAACGACGAGAGAGTTTCGGTCGTCGGTTTCGCGGAAACCTGCCTGCAAGCGCAAGAGGAGAGATAGAGATTGTGTAGCAATATGCTCAAAGCCAAGCACGCATCTCGCTACAGCTTTTCGAATTGGCCCCTAGCCGACTTGCACCCTCGGCGGAGCCTGCTCTTCGATCTTCTCTTTGCCTCCCCCGCTCACCTCGTCTTACTCGTCGCGACCGTCAAACTCGCTGGAGCGCCTACTCAACACAGCGATGAAAGGCTGCAAACCTACAGCTCCCGCTTGAGCACCCTCAGCAGCCTACAGCCTGGACGCTCATTCAGCGTGGACAGAGAAAGCGATGCAGCAGGGCACAGGACACCTTCCGAGGCGCCACGTAGCAGCAGGAGCCGCTATCCCAGCAAACGGTACGTTGCAGGCCTCTGGACTGCCATCTGTAGCCCTTCTCAGCGACGAAAACGCGCTCCGCTGACGGCAGTTGGCCTAGAGAGCCGCCTAAGAGCTGCTAGCTGACCCTGCTGTCCTACACCTTGCAGTCATCAACCCTATCGACATTTCACGCCCCTGCTCCCCCTTGCTCTTCTCTTCGGCATCGCTCTCTCTCGCTCGAAGCAGGATCTCATGAGCCGCTCCTTAGCCAGCTCCAGGAGAGATCGTGACGCTGTTTGGACCGAGGCAGCTGTTGGCAGTGTCGGAGCTGTGTAGTGTAACAGGTCGCGAGGGCAGCTGCGAGGTTCCGAGGCGATATGAGCGGTTTCTCGGATCACGCTACGGCCAAGGGTAAGTCGCGCTGTACCCAGTCGACCGGGATCAGCTCCTCACTCTTGCCTCATTCCACAGGTCCTTCACTCGACCAGCCGTCTCTCTTCTCGCCATCTCCAAACCTAGCCCAGCTTCGCCTACCTCCGCTCCTCGCCCTTCTCCCACGCCAATGCCCCGACTCGGTCGCCTCACAACGCCCTCTCCGCGCTCCCTCTCGCCTCCACTCACTCGAGGTCTTCAGCACGACGACCACCACTACCGCTGGCAGCGTCTCTCCCCTCCAAAGCGGCCCAATCGCGAGCTTATCCAGCAGCTCGGCGCCCTTCGTTCGCAAGGCGACGGCCAATGACCGCCCGAAGAGGTCGAGATGGAAGATCCTCGCCCGCTATGGTTGAGATGGATGTCGACGTCGATGGAGAAGACGCCCAGGGCTGGACCGACGAGATTCGGACGACTTTGCCCGCTCGCCTCCCTCACCCGTGCTCTCCTCGCCGTCAGTGCGCCATCTTCACCATCACCACCCCTCCCAACTCGCTCTACTCCGCCGACTACAACCCCCTCACTCCTCTTTACCGTCCGCCATCCTCTCCCCCTCCTCGAAGCGCTGCCACATTTCTCCCTCGGCGCTCTGCGAGCGCAAGGATGTGCCAGGCCAAAATTTTGGGTACGCTGTGTCGTATCTGCATAGCACTTCAGCAACGCGCTCATATGCTACCAAGTCGTCCGAGAGCGAACAGGCGCGAGGCAGGCGCGCTCGAGCGAGCCATCGAAATGCGAGGTCGAGAGAGCGCCGAGCCGAGATTTGCAAGGCAGAGAGAAGAGTGGGTCAAGCGGGGCTTTAAGTTGAGCTGCTCAATCAGTCTGTACTATGAGATGTTCTGTGAGAGGCGAGAAGAAGCTGCAGCAAGATTGGCCTGTATCGATGAACGGCGCCTGATCGGCATCTCCCAGCGCCGAAGTTCGCTCGCCAGCTTCTGGGCACTTGGTGCATCGAGCTGCATCAAGCTCTAGCGTGGAGTGGTTTCTAATGTTACAGATCCATTGACTAGCTGAGATGACTAGGTGGGAGACGCTAAAGCAAGCAAATGGGAGTCCCTCCTCTTCTCAAACCCTCGGTGGCCACGCTCCCTCCGAAACTAAGCCCACTCCCTGGCATAAGGCCACCAAAACCAACCACCCCCTCGTCGTGGGCATCTTCTGCTCCGAGCAGTGGAACCCCTTGAGCGCCCCAAGAGCTCCCCTCAGCCAATAAGCCAGCCACTTGTTCGTCGCGATCCAATCCTCGGCGCCCTTGCGATCGCCTCCCGCTCCCCTATTGTTGGCGGCGAAGAGCTTGGTGGTGATGGCGGAGTGGAGGGAGGTGGTGGTGGTGATGGGGAGGTTGGCGGGCGAGCTGAGTCCTTCTTGAGCGCGGGAGAAGAGGAAGACGAGAAGAGCGAACCCCTCCCGAAGCGCTTGATCCGTCGACGCCTCGAGGATCTGGAGAGCGGCGGGTAGGTCTTGACCCTTGAAAGGGAACTGCTCGCGCTTGTACGAGTTGATGACGGCGCCGAGATCGCGGATCGCCTGGCGGGTGGAGAACTCCAGGCCGAGCCACGGCAAGGCGAGCCGTTCCATCTGCTTCTTCTCTGCTGCTTTAGCGTCCAGCGCGAGTCCCTGGAGGACTTGGGTGAAGACCTGTGCTGCACTGGAGGCTTCGACGAAGGAGGAGAAGGCGCCGGCCGAGGCGACGGGGGAGCGCGACGGCGTTGAAGGTGGAGCGGAGCCGATCTGAGCGCGGGAGGAGGAGGGGAGTGAGCTGGTGCCAAAGTAGCTGGGAGTTGAAGAGGAGGCGCTGACTTGGTTTTGAGAGGGAGAGAAGGAGGAGGGCGAGGCGGCGCCGAGTGGGTCGAAGGTGGAGGAGGCGCTGAGTGGGACTTGGTCGCCGGATGATGAGGTGCTGGTTTGGTTGGAGGAGGTCCGAAGGCCACTGTGGTGCATGAGCCAGGTGTTGGAGAGCTTCTCAAACTCGGAGGGTGCGCGAGTGACCGCCTTGACCTGCTCGGCGATTGGCAGCCTGAAGGCAAGGGACAGGGCGATGAGGCCGACATTGTGGGAGAGAGGGTAGGTGTTGCTGATGATGCCGCTGTCGATAGCGCCGGTGAGCTTGTCACGCTTTCTGCTGTAGGCGAGGCCGTCGTCGTAGCAGTAGTCGGAGACGCCGAACGAGTGGAGGAACTGCGACAATTGTAGTCAGCTCGAGAATCTCGATGGTAACGAACAAATCGACTCACCTGCCTGATCTCGAAGCGGCGGGTCCTATCCGTGACCTGCAACAGAACGCCATCCTCCTCGAACCTCATCTCCTGGATCAAACTCGGCAACTCCTGCAAGGTAGCGTCTCCCGTACTCGTCGACATGCTGTACTGCTCCTCCCAAGCTGCCTGCAGCGTCCCAGCCTTGATCTCGAGCCTGGTGAACGTCGGTTGCGCGGCCAGTCGCTCCATCGTCTCTTCCACAAAGTCCTGCCTCCCTCCCTCCGCGAGAAGGCCCCTTAGATGAATGTGGTGATCTCGCGCGAAATCGGATTGCTTCTGCCTCGCCTGCTTTTTCTCCTCCTCATCGGCAAGGGTCTCCGTCCCCATCGTCGAGTCGTCGCCGAAGAACGCGGTCGAGTCGTCGACAGCTTTCCCTTTCGACGACTCGTACTCCCACGGGTTCCAGGGCCTCGTACCCTTGGGCATCTTTCCGGCGAGGTCGAGGACCTGGTGAAGGGCTTGGAGGCGGAGCGAGATGGGCTCGTTCGGGGAGGCAGGAGGAAGGAGGCCGAGGCGAGCGAGGTGGGCGTGGGCGGAGAAGTCGCGAATGGGGTCGAGGAGAGGGCGGGGGTAGTCTCGAGGAATGGCGCGGACCGCGTGATAGAGGGCATGGATGATGAGTTGGCGGCGAGAAGGAGTAGCGGCGAGGATGGCTTCGACCGAGGCGAGCTCCTCGACCGCGAGACCGTCGATCTTGACCTCGTCGACGGGTGTCCCACGAAGCCTCTCCGACGCGATGAGCCGACCGAGAGCGACGATGACGGCAGCGGCCTCCTCGTCGGGCATATTGGCGCTGTACTCGTAGAAGGGGGTTTGAGGTTCGGCGGGCGAGTCCTCTGTGGGGAGGTGGCAAAAGTGGCGAAGATTGGAGCGAATGTCGAGATTGGAGGATTCAAGGAGGTTGGCGATGGTGACTTGGAAGAAGGAGGTGACGGCTTGGTGAAGACGTCCTTTTCGGCGACGGTTGGCGACGCGAATGGCGGCCTGGCGTAAGTCCTCTTCCCAATCCCTACCCCTCTTCCTACTATCCCCTCCAACGTGCCCCATCACATTCTTATACTCCTCAGCAATCTCGTCCCAGACCTCACTCGCTTCATCCAACTTCTTGCCGAGCATCATCTCGACAATCTCGCTCAGCGACCGAGTATCTTCCTCCACCGCCTCGGCGTAGGCCTCCATCAACGACTTGACCTGGCCCGTTGGACCCAAGCCCTCACAAGGACCATCACTGATGTTGTCCGAGATGAAGGAGAGTACGAGAGCGTAGATGGCCGAAGGGAAGGAATGTTCGGCGAGGAGGTCGGCGTAGGCGAGCAGCGAGTTGACGAGAGTGGACCGGAAGATGTTGGAGTGCTGGGTCTTGAAGTGCTGAGTCTGCTGAGGGAGGAAGGTCGGCTTGTCGGCGAGGAGGATGTCGGTGATGCTCGAGAGGAGATCGCGGTCGGTGCCGAGGACGACGGCTCTGACGGCGCGGAGGGACTGGCGAGGGATGAGGAGCGGCCGCTGCTGCTTCTCAAACTCGCGCAAGAGCTCGAGGCGCTCAGCCGCCTCGCTAGCCCGCTGCACCAACTCGTGCTCCAAGCGCCGAACCGCGAGAAGCTCCTGCCCCTCGGGCGAATTGACTAGCTCCTCCTCGCTCAGCTCATGTCCTCGCTCCTTCCTTAGCGTCCCATAAGCGAGCTCGGCGGCGAGGGCGTTGGCGAAGATGGCAGGCCGCGAGGGATCGAGGGTCTCAGCGAGCGAGGTCCAGTCGCCGATGATCCACTGAATCAACTCGAGGGGCGGTAGGCCGAGCACATCGATGAGCTCGGCTTCAGGCTGGTCGTCTGGCGCCGCAGGAGTAGCAGCTGGTTCCGAGAGGTTCGAGTCGGAGGGTTCGAAGAGCGATTCTGCGGCTTTGGGCTCCTCGAGCGAGGGCGTTGGGTCGTCGAGGGGTTCGAGGGAGGGAGAGGAGGAGGGGATGGAGGCTTGGGGTGAGGGAGAAGAGGATGTAGTTGAAGGGGCGGGAGCAGACGAGGTAGGGAGCTGAACGAGGTCGGCGAGGGTGCCGATTACGCCGTCCGCCTGTCCGGGAGCGCGAAGGAAGGTGAGATGGGGAGTAGTAAGGGAGAGGTAGGCGAGCGCATTGTTGAAAAGGCTCCAGGTGGTCTCATACTCTTGTGCAGAGGGAGGAGGGAGAGGGTGAGAGGGAAAGGGCTGAGGTCGTCCTTGCGCGTCCTTGCCGTCGAGCAGGAATCGCTCCTCTTCTTCCTCCAAATCGACAGCCTTCATCCACCCCTGCACGATCTGCCCCGGATCGCCTGAAGCACACATCTCCCGCACAGCAGTCGCCCTCGACCTGCCCTCGACCTCGGCGCCGAGCTTCGGCTGCGCGGGCTCGTCTTGCTCCTCATCCTGCTCCTCCCCACCGTCCTCCTCAGCCGCCTTTCGCTTCTTCTTTCCCTTCCCCTTCTTACTCTTCTCCTTCTCCTCCGAAACTCGCACCTTCTTCAGCCTCTCCCCCTCTCGAGCAATCTCGGTGATGGGCACCCCGCCCTCGCCTTTGCGCCAGGCTCGATCGGGCTTGCCTCCCTTGTTGAGAGACTCGGAGCAGTCGAGTACAGCGGTGACGGGGTTGCTGTTGAGTAGACCGAGGTAGTTGGCGAGGCCCATCGCTGCTGCTTTCGTAGCGCCGACATGCGATGCGACATGGCTGGAGAAGGACGCGGTTAGCGCTGGAGCGCGGTACTCCAGGGGGAGAGGCTACTCGCTGGTACATGTAGCCAAGGTAGGACTGATCCACGATGATGGGCTTGACTTCATCCGGCGGAGTGGTCGGCTTTTGCTGGAGGTGAGAACGAGAAGCGGCGGCGGCGTCCTTGACGGGAGGTACAACATGGAGGCCCATCCTCTGCAATAACACACAGGATATAGTCAGCTACAGCTCTGTCAAATGAGCTCGTTGCAAGCGAGAAAGGAAAAAGCCAGAGCCGCTCGCTTCTTTCGAGGGGATCTGCCGACCGACCGAGCGAAGGAGACAAGTGCAGAGTGATAGCTTACAGATCAGGATGGGCTGGCTTGCTGCTGAGCTCGGCGTCGATTTGTAGTGAGCTAAGTCGGAATCTCCGAAGCTGGTCAAAGCGAAAGAGCTGGTCCCTCTGTCAGCGTCGCACCTCGCTTCTCTCCCTTCTACCGCTCACTGCTCGCTCAAATCGCCATGTCGACACCTCTTCGTTCCTCCAAGCGTGACCGCAAGCCTACAAAGAGGGATGGGATCGACCCTGACGACCCTAAGATGCAGCACCACTTCAACACCGACCGCTACGCTGGGCAAAAAGGTGAGTCTGCTCGGCGAGGGGAGAAAGCCCTTGCAGTTGGCTCGTTCATAGAGCTAACGGCTGTCGTCTGATAGACCTGATGAAGTGCCCTCAAAACACGCGCGAGCTGATGAAGCTGCTCGAGAAGCATGGAAGCTACGAGGCCGTCGAGCCGCTGGTCGCACCCGTCGACTGGAAGAAGCTCGACCACCTCAAGCAGAAGCTCGTCGCGGAGTGCAAGAACACCAAGCTCGTCTATGGAGAGAACAACCGATACACCGAGGTAGCTACTGGAGATGAGCCTGAGCTTCGCCGAGCAGTTGCTGACCGAGCTCTCTTTCGCACCCACAGTTCACCAAGGTCCTCTACACTCACGAGCAGCTCCAAGGACTCCTCAACGATGCGATGAAGGAGAAGAAGATCAACTCAACCGCCAAATTCATGGATTACGCTACCGCCGAGTTCAAGAAGAGGGGACTCAACTGGACCCTCGTCTCGAGCGACGACTTGAACTTTGATGGACTCCTTCATGGTGAGCCTATAACTCAAGCTCCTCTAATACAGCTGCTGACCTCGATTCTGCTCCCCTACAGGCAACATTCGCTTGGAGTCGCCCGCGTGGACTAGGTGCGACTCCGAGCCTGAGTTCGGCCGACTGGAGAGGGCGCAAGCTGACCTCATCTTCTCTTTCACAGGACGGGCTACAAGGTCCACACCCTTCTCAAGCAGCTTGACTTCATCACCGACGCCGACGAGAAGCAGCAAGTCAAGGACAACGGTCAGCGCTCGTCCGCCGAGCTCGCCGAAGACGAAGCGCTCGACCGTCAGTGGGATAGGAAGCTCGGCTGGGCGTTCGCTGAGGTCAGCTGGGTCGCTCGCAAGAAGGATGCCAACGACATTCTCGCCAAGATCATCGTGCCCCTCGGCAGCGGACCTGCTCGGTGAGCTCGGCGCTCTCGTTTCCCTTTCCTGTGCGAGGATCAAAGCTAATGCGCTTCTTACCGTAGTGGAGCTACCGTCGGCATCTTGCCCGAGAACATCTGCATCTAGGACTCGTCGGAGTTGTCGTAAGGGCGGCGAGGCTTCCTGATGAGCTCGTGTGATAGTCCCCCGTTTCTTGCTCTTTCTCCTTCTCCCTCCATCATGTACCATCATTCCCCTTCGACCTCTTGCTCCCAACTATACCATCGCGTTAGATATGTCGTCTCGCTTGCACCTTACTCCTTCCCCTCCTCGACTTGAGATGGCGCGAACTTTGGGCGAAGACCTGAGAGAGCGAAATTGCTGCTTATCGAGGGCGCCGAGCGCAGTCTGCGATCGTCAAACGTCTTTCAACGAGTCTGTCATTTTGCTTGATGTACCAACGAGTCTCCTCGACGACTCAGTCGAGCTCGACCAACCGCGCGCCAGTTTACCTCGGTGAAGTCGAGTCGAGTCGGGTCGGGTCGACCGACTCGCCGCTAGCGACGACGAGTTGTCGCTGAGTACCCAGTCTCGGCGGTAGTTCTGTGCTTCTACTGGTCCCGCAAAGCTGCTGAACCCAGCTCAAAGCTCAATTTTCTCGCTCCTCTCGGTTCAACTCGGGCTCGGCGGCTCGGCGTCTCCCTCACCTCCCTTTCCGAGAAGGCTGCCTCCGTCTCGTTTGCCCGTCGAAAAGTCACTCGGGTTTCTTGAGTTGCTCTATCTTGCTGGCCGACTCTCGCTCTACGAGCTGCAGGCCGTCATTAGCAGCTTCGCTTCGGCCGAACCGTCTCGGCTCGGGATCTCACGTCGAACACGACCCAGACCACCTCTCATCTCGCAACGAGCTATAGACTGATGAGATGCCCTACAAATAGCCCTAGATGCTGATACAATCCTATTAAAGTGAGACCATAGCGCGGAAGAGGCCAAGAAACGAAACTAGCGGCGACGGGGAGGAACTGCCATCAGCACTGCGCCCACAGTACAGAGAGCACCGACACCCCACAGGAAAGCGAAGATGGCGGCCCTCCACTGGTAACGAGCTACGTCAGGGCTGAAGACCGAGGTGCAAGATCCCCAGACGGGCTGCGAAGGCGAGCGAGAAGGCGAGGGTCAGCAAGACTGCTCGAGAAAGAGAGAGGGCCCGCTGAGAAGGTACAGAAAAGCATGAAATGTAACTCACAGCAGAAGAGGGAACGAGGGAGCGAGTGTCGGACTTCTTGGAGATGTAGGAAGGAGGGCGCGAGGTGGGAATGTCGACGGCGACGGAGCCCTCGCCCTCGAGGGCGGCCTCCTGCTTCTCCCAGGGGTAGGGGTTGGCCGAGTTCTGAGTGCGGTACGAGGAAGCGGGCGACTTGTCGTCTCCATAGGTCGACTCCTCATCCCAGGAAGACGAGGAGGGGGTCGAGGGGCAGTTCATGGGGACAATGGTACCGGAGGTGACTTGAGGCGAGGCGAGCTCCCAGGGAAGAAGCTGACGGTCCTCGCCGCTGTGGGAGGAGATAGCGAGCAAGGTCAGCGAGCTGCTCAGCGAAAATCGACTGCTCGGCGAAAATCATTGACTGCTCGGCGAAGGTCCGGCGGCGCGCTCCAGCCCCTCTGCCGCTTCCGAGAACGCTGCTAGCCATCCTAGTAGCAAGAGACAATACTCACAGAAGCCAGATGACACCACAGATCCTCTGGATGGCCATAGCCATGACAGCAGTTCCGAACCAGATGAAGAAGAGACCAGCGGCGCGAACACCACGAGCGTAGCCACCACTGAAGGGGTAAAGGCGAGTCAGCTTTAGACCGCCCTATATCTCAACCCAAAGCGACAAGCACTCACATGATGCCGACGAGCATGGGGATCAAGCCGAGGCAGAAGACCGAAAGTCCAAGGCAGAAGCAGAAGACGAGGCGGCGAGGTCCAGCGTTGGCGGTGCACGACTTGGCGTGGGTAGCGAGGCTACGGTTGAGCGAGTGCTCGATGATGTCGCGAGCCTCGGCGAAGTCGGTGGGGTTTCCCGAGTTTCCAGCCTCGACCAGGACCTTGTCGCGGGTAGTGTGGGGGAGGTTGAGCTCGAGCGGTCCATCGGGGGTGAAGAAGACGTCGAGGCCACGACGGAGCGACTCGCTGAGGTAGTCGGGCAAGTGGGAGGTGGTGCGGTAGGCGGTAGGGTCCGTGTTGGCGTTGCTAGCTTGAGCGGGGTGCTCGACGGAAGGGTCGTTGGCCCAGGCGGTGTACTCCTTCTCGTACTCGTTGAGCCAGAGAATGAAGTAGAGCGACTCTGCCGAGTACTCCCTGAAGACGAGGTAGCCCTGCGCACGCGCGAGATGAAGGAGAAGCTGGTTAATTAAGCGCTCAATGAAAAGCAGGAGGCAGCGACGGCCATGGCGTGGGAGACGGAAGGAAGGAAAGAGGAAGCAGAGGGAGTGAAAGCATGCAACTCACCTCGAAGTCCTTGAGCGAAAGTGGCGACAAGTGCTTGTTGGCGATAACGTCGGCGAGGCGAACGTCGGTCAAGGGGGTCGACTTGAACGACCTGACCGAGCCGACCATGCCAGTAGCCTTGGGAGGGCTAAGGACACGAATGGGCACCTTGATGAGGTTCCACACGGGGAAAGGGTGGCCCTTCTTGGGACGCAGACCAGCAGGCTGAGGCTGGATCTTGCGAAGCTTCTGGGGCTGCTGAGGAGGAGCGAGAGTCGACATGGCTGCAAACAAAGGAGCGACGAAGAAGATAGAGGTAGCGAGAAGAGTGTGGTGGTAGGAAGAAGACAGAGGAGGAGGCTGAAAGAAGCGAGATGTGGGAAAGCCCGTCGAGGCCAGCGAAAGTGGGTACGAGCCCTCCTTGCCGAATTCGGCGTTCCTGGAGCTGCTGGCCAAGTTCAATTTCTCGCCTGGAACAGTAGATAGCGTTCTGGAAACAAGTTCCATGTTGAAGCATGATGCATGAGGCAAGGAGCCGAAGCGAGCCGGTCCCGACGAGGAGGTTCCCCCTCGGCGCTGGCTGCGAGAGCGCCTCTTTCGTAGCTGCACCCAGGTCGTGGGAGGTCAACGAGAGCTCGAATAAACCCCGCTGGCTCTGCTTGACCTCGGTCCTGCGCACTTGGACTACAGAGCTAGACGCTAGCACTCGACAATCGGAGCTGTAACATCGCCCATTGCCGTCGCCGGACGCCTCGCTCTTTGCCACAGCTGCAGCGAGCAGAGCGGGGTGTACTAGAAGCTGCAGGCGAAGTAGTTGAGCCGTTCAACGAGCCACCTTTCTTCGACCGAGCTTGGGTTGATGAAGCGAATGAAGGGAGATGAAGCGCAGCCGCTCCCGAAAAACGGGTGATCTGTTCTCTGCGCTGAGACATTGACTAGCAAGATCAGCGCCGAGCAGGGGAGTTTGACGCTGGCGCGTGCACTCCCGCTTCTGTCTGCCTGCAGAAACAAGCGAGAGGGGAAGGTGGGGATAGAGGTGTTCAGCGAAGTCCTTGAACCTGCGCCGAATGGGGATAACAGCTGTCTCGTGCATCTCGTGCAGCAAGGGAGTTCTGCAGATCTGTATCGGCGGAGAGAATCACGCTCGAGCTTCGGCGTGGCAGCAGGGAGCTACAAACGCGCTTGTCAAGCTCAGGCAGCCTCCTTCGCGCCTCGTAGGAAGCTTCCACACGCTAGCAAGGCATGCAGCTCTGACGTGCTGATGGGGCCCAAACAGCCTTGCACGTTGTTCGCAGGCCTCGGCTCTGCACTTGCTGCTCGGCGAACGTCTACAGATCGAGATCTCAGGCGCCCACTCCAGCCAGGTCTTGACGAGGTACAGGCGAGCAGCAGACGCCGAGAGCAGTGTATAAAGCCCTACCTAGCTGATAGCGGTCCTCAAGCAGCCGCGAAACGAGCAGAGGAGCGAGCAATTCGGGCGAGAGATGAGGAGCCGTGCGAAGCGAGCGACCTCTGACTCCCTCTTGCTTCATCTCGAGCTCACAATGACGACCAACGGCGAGATCAACTACAGCCTCAACTTCACTCCCAACGCTACAAGCGATCTCGTGCTCGTCTCTGCCGAGTCTGTAGCTTTTCTCCGTCTCGCTTTGAGCCGAGCTGACTCTGATCGCTTCCTTTGTAGCGCTGTACACTTTGCCGTCGAGCGACGGATGCTCGAGTCGAGCTCAGCTATCCTCAAGCACGCTTTCGAAGACGGACAGCTCTTTGCAGAGGATCAGAAGCCTCGCATCTACCTCGCCGAGTCGAAGGAGGTCGTCGAAACGCTCCTCGCTACTGCTACCCTTTCCTCATGCCTGGCTTCGAATTCGGCTCCGACAAGTGGGACGTCATTCGTGCTGCTCATAAGTACCAGGTGAGCCGCCTCTTTACGGCTGAAGTAAACTGGCGCCAAAACGGCGCTGAGCAGCTCTCGGTTGCAGGTCGTTCGGGCTCTGGGGGCCATTAAGGTCACTTTCAAGTACGTAGCAGCAGCTAAATAGCGTTTAAAACCCCCGCTAACATCCTGCTGCTCACCCACAGCGTACGGCTCAAGACCGAGTCGACTCCCATCGCCGAGCATGATCTCGAGGCGGCGGTCTTCGCCTCGGAGTGCGGTTTCCCCGATCTCAAGGTGGTCGCGACGAAGCGTTTGCTAGACGAGGAGCCTGCTACCGAGGATCTGCTGCGCTGGATCAACCACATCGGGGCTCACTTTCCGGTCGAGGTTCAGCCGAAGCTCGTAAGTCCAGCTCGGCCTTTCTGCTTCGAGACGAGTTTCGCCTGTGGGCCTGTGGGCTCTGTCGGAATCATTGAATGACAACTACTCACTTCCTCCCCGAGTAGATTCTGCTCCTCCACCAGCACCAAGAGCGCGCCCAACTCCTCCGCACTCGCCTCGGCCAGCATCTCTCCTCCTTCGTCTCCAGCCACGCCCCCCTCTCTCCCTCCCAGCTCTGCGACTGCACCCTCGTCGGCACCATCTGGAAGCTCTGGGAAGAGTCTCGCAGCTACAACTCGGTCTCCAAGCTCGAGCTTTTCGTCAAGAGGGCTCGCGCCGAGTTGAGCTCGCTCGCGAGGGCGGCAGATGAGAGGCAGAAGAAGAGCTTGGAGGAAGCGAAAGCGACGTTCAACGCTCTCCTCAGTAGTATGAAAGGGTTGTCAGGCACTTTGGTGGGAGCTTAGTTGAAGCAGATGGCGGTGGTGTTCGAGGAGGTCTTCGCCGAGCAGTCTCAGCGAGTGATAGCGGGCGATGGTAGCGACAGGTAGGTACACGAGACAGCTGGACCGAGCTACACAGATTGAACGCTGTGTAAGAGGCAGACAAAACAGCGAGTGAGCTCTGGAGCCTATTGAGCGAAGCGTCGATCGCCGAGCTCAGTAGAAAGGACTAACCTCACAGCCCAACAGCCACAGACTACTCCGCTACAGTCGCGCTTGAGATGCTGACCTCCACTTCCCGTCCAACGGAAAGCCTCCTAGTAGAGTAGACTGCGCGTAGCCCGCCTCGACGGCGGCGAAGAATGGAAGTCCAACTTGAGCGCGACCATACCCTGCGACACTGCAGGCGAAGGAGAAGGTCAGCGAGGGAATTGGGGGGGATCTGCGCGCGTGAGCTTACATAGACTGAGCCTTTGTCGAGAGAAGCCAGCGAGCGAAGCGCATGGCCATCTCCGAAGGCCGATCCGACACCATGGCCGCACAGCTGTTCATGAGGAAGTCGGTGGTGCTTGACGGCTCGTAGAAGACAGTGCAAGAGCTAATGGTGCGCAGCTGAGTTTGTCGTAAGAGCGTGGAGCGGTCGGAGAGTAGGTAAGCCCCCGCAGAGTCGGCCTTGACGAGCGCTTCGGCTGGAGTGAGAGTCGTCTGAGTGTACCATGATGGTGTAGTCGTCCATGGAGAGAGGTTGAGCTGTGACCAGATGTGCCTCTCCTTGACCATTGTAGCTGAGCCGTCTGCTCGAGAGTGGAAGGGAGCGCCAGCCTCGGCGATCTTCTTGAAGGTGACTTCGGGCGAATCACCCAGCTTGACGCCCGCAGGGTTGCTCAGCGGTCTGCGAGGAGGAGGTATGAGTACTAGACTAGTAGGAGAGATGTACAGACTCACCCGACGACCACAAAATGGTCATGGAAAGCGATTCCTATCTCCTGCGCCCATCCCTCGTCCGCCGAGAGCTTCTCTTGATCCCGCTCGTACACCAGGATCACGTCGACATGGTCTTGGAAGAGCGCGATTTGAGTGCCTCGAGAATGGTTGCAGATCCAGGG
Source organism: Leucosporidium creatinivorum (assembly GCA_001600635.1). NCBI lineage: Eukaryota > Fungi > Basidiomycota > Microbotryomycetes > Leucosporidiales > Leucosporidiaceae > Leucosporidium > Leucosporidium creatinivorum. The sequence goes on along the minus strand of BCKL01000001.1, from coordinate 87,300 downwards.
TACAGAATGGCCGGGAGCATGCTCGTCGAGGAAGTTCTCGCTGAGGACCTTGAGGAGTCCCGTGGGGCCTGTAAGAGCTGTGTGAGCAGGGATCGTAGAGCGCGGCTATCTAACTCACCTGCTCCGCCGTTGCCGAGCCTGAAAGCGATTGGTCCTCCTTCCCGTCCGTAAATCTCGGAGGGCTGAGATGCAACCAGGCCGTGGGTCACGAGAGCTGTAGTTCTGCAGAAGGGCGTCAGCTCTGCGAGTGCTAGCTTCCATGTAACCTACCGAGTCATTTCGAAGCCTGTGGGAAGAGACAGAACAGCGAGCAGACTTTGGCGGTCAGGCGGAGGTCGAGGCGGCCTTGCCGCTCGGCAGCTCCTTGCCTTCGTACCGTTTCGTTCGCTTCGCTACAGCACCATGGTCGCATCGCTTGTACTTCCTACTAGTAAACTAGGTCGCCCAGCTGCCCAATCGGCTCACTCAGCTGCAGCGGGACCGTTCCTGCAGCTCCACCCAGGAGGGAGCGCCGTCTTTGGAGCAGAGCCCAAGTTGAAGCTGATCGCCAGCACGGAGAAAGACGTAGGGGGTGAGTGATCGCTGTCCTGCTCTGCTGTATCTCACGCTCACCATCTCACTGTTCTACAGGCAGCGGGATCTCGCTCTTCCACGAAGCGGGCGTGTGGGTCCGCAGCGAGACGGGAAAGGGCGACCTGTACATCACGTCGAACATCCTTGAGCAAGAGGACAACTCGCTGCACATCCAGATCTGCCGGCTCAGACTCGGCGACGACTTTGGCGCTGGAGCCGAAGCGAACCTCCGACCTTCGGTGAGCGGTTGCAGTTGCTCAGATGCAATCTTCGTACATCGCTGACAGTTAGTACCATCACAGGAGAACAACGCTGGCGTGCTTGTCTCCGAGGGAGTCGAGTACGAGGACCTGGACGAGCTCGCTCAGCTCGTCGTGATGGCGAACGGCGCGACTGCCTCGGTAGACGGCAACGATATCCTCTGGTGCTCGCAGGGACAAGCTTTGCGCTTGCCTGCTGGGAAAGAGCCAGTCGCTGGGTCTCTCATGCTTGTAAGCTCAGATTTGCTCACCCTTCGGAGTTCGGCTCGGTGCTGTCCTTGCCCCATCCGCGTCTCTGACGGACCTTCACCCTTGCTTACAGTGCCGAGAAAACGATGGCCACTTCTCTGCAACACCCATCGTCAACAACTTCCACGGCCGCAAGTTCAACGCCCTCAACGACGTCTGCTGCCACTCCCCCACCGGCGCCATGTTCTTCACCGACCCGGACTACGGACTCGCACAAGGCTTCAAGGGACCCTCACAGCTACCAAATGGAGTCTGGAGGCTCATGCCCGAGACTGGTGTGCTCAATATGGTGGCCGACGACCTCAAGAAGCCAAATGGAATCGTCTGCTCGCCCGATGGCAAAACATGCTACGTGACCGATACCGACTTCATTCATGGCGATGGATCGATGGATCCTACTCGTGCGGGTACCATGTGCGTGTTTACCTGTCGCTTCAGGCTCCGAGGGACTCGCAGGACTCGCACCGAGCCAACCGTCGAGCACCGAGCTGATCACCATCCTCCACAGCTACGCCTACGACATCGTCGGCACCGAAGCACCCCAACTACACAACAAACGAGTCTTCGCTTTCACCTCCTGTGGCGCACCAGACGGGATCAAATGCGATACGAACGGCAACGTCTACACCGGCACCTTCGAGGGGGTCGACATTTACTCTCCCGAGGGCATCTTGCTCGGCAAGATCCTCCTTCGCGACAGTGAAGGGCAGCAGGGAGGATGCGCCAACCTCGTCTTCGGTCCTGATGGTGTGCTGTTCTTGCTTTCGGAGACGAGCGTGTGGGCGGCAAAGATTGAGGGAGTTGGAGCGCTGAGGGGGGTCAAGATGTAGTAGGCAACTGGGTGTGCAGGTTCGTAAAAGTAGCTGAATTATCACCGCTTATCGCTTCGGCTGTGGGCGATTCGACGGGACTCTCTGGCCTCGGCGCAGGAGCTCGGCGCCGCTTGTTCGCCGCCGAAACAGCTACTGCTTCACCCCCGGCGACCGATAGGGATAGTGAAGAGTTATGTGGACCCTGTCACGAGACCCGTACTTGCTCTTCAGCCATTCAAAGCCGAAGCCAGCTCGAGACCATGCTCGGCGCGGGCGAAGGCAGAGGCGCTCATCTCTCACCAAAGCGAGTCAAAAAGCAGCGAAGCGAGTCATTACAGGCTGACTCGATACTACAGTGACTCGGCAGCCTTTTGTACGTTGATCCGAGTCAGACGGACGCTCGTCTTATGTGAGAAACGTCCGCCCAGCTCGCTCTTGCTCTTACATCTCGCTCGTCTTTCTACAGCTCTTCTGCACGTCATCAAACTCGCTACAAATCACCTGTAGCACTCTCTGCCGAGTACTCAGCGCCCTCTACACCTGAAGCAGCTGCACAACTCGCTCACCCTCTCTCGACTCGTTTCGCTCGCTTCGACTTCGCTGCTGGATCCTACGATCACTAGCACTACATCTACACTCTACCAGTAAGTACCCGCTGCTCTCTGTAAGCCTACACGTCCGGCTCACACTCTCTTTCAACGCGCAGGACGCTCCCCTCCCTCTCCACCTCTCAATGCGGATCGCTGTAGTAGGATGCTCTCACGGGAGCTTGTCCGACATCTATGCCTCGGCGGAACGCTGTGATCTTGAAGCTCGGAGCAAGAAGGAGCCCGGCGTGGACTTGATGATTTGCTGCGGAGACTTCCAGGTGAGCGCTCGCTGTTCGGGTGCGTTGTAGGGCGTTGCTGACCACTCGGGTACTACCCAACAGGCCATGCGCAACACGTCCGACCTCCAGATGATGGCTTGCCCTCCCAAGTACCGAGAGCTGGGCCAATTTCACGATTACTACGCCGAGCGCAAGAAGGCTCCCTTCCTCACCATTGTCATCGGAGGCAACCACGAGAGTACAGGCTATCTATGGGAGAAGTGAGTCCCCGCCAGGTCTGTCTCTTCGTTGCCCGTCGCTGACCTTCCCCTTCGCCCACAGCTACCACGGCGGATGGCTCGCGCCCAACGTCTACTTCCTCGGATTCGCTGGATGTCTTCTTGTTGATGGATGGCTCAGGATAGGCGGTGCTAGCGGTATCTTCAAGCAGCCCGACTTTACCAAGGGTGAGCAATCTCCCCCGTCGTTCGGCCCGGCGTCGCTGATCTCGTTGGCATTACAGGTCACTTCGAGAAGGTCCCCTACGACGATCGTACCATCCGTTCCGTCTACCACATCCGTCAGTACGACGTCGCTAGGCTGCTGCAGGTGAGGTCGTCGTTTTGATTTCCCAGGCCGAGCCCAGCTGACCTCGGCAGCTCTCGTCCACAGCTCAAGTCTCGCGGCGCACCGATGGACATCTTCCTTTCGCACGACTGGCCACTCGGTATCGAGCAGCACGGCGATATTGGAGCTCTGATCCGCGAGAAGCCGTTCTTCAAGGAGGATGTTCGTCGTTGCGCTCGCCCGACTCTCTCTTCTTCGCTAACCTTACCTCTCGCCTCAACCACAGATCGATAAGAACTGCCTCGGCTCCCCTCCCCTCCACGCCCTCCTCACTACCCTCCAACCCACATTCTGGTTCTCGGCGCACATGCACGTCAAGTTCGCCGCCCTCTTCCACCACTCGGGCAAGCCTACTGTCGTCCGCAATCGCCGAGGAGGACCTCCACAATTCGCACCACCACCGCGCCCCCTCGAGAACCCCGACGAGATCATGCTTGTCGATGAGGACGACGACGAGCCTCCCACAGTCGCGACGACGCCTGCGCCTACGACCAACCCCGACGAGATCCTGCTGGATGACGACGAGGACGACGAGCTGGCAGGTCAAGGGATCGTGAGCGAGGAGAAGGGATGCAAGGATGGTTGCGGCCATGAAAAGGAGACCAACCCGGACGAGATTGACGTTGAGATGGACGACGATGAGGAGGACGAGGAGGTCAGCGCGGCGCTTTTGGGAAGGAAAGAGGACAAGGGCAAGGGCAAGGGCAAGGATGTCGAGATGGCGCCACCGGCTGTCGAGGCCAAGTCGGCGCCGCAGGAGAAGACGACGAGGTTCCTCGCCCTCAGCAAGCCCGCTTTCGGCAAGGACTTCATGCAGGTGCGTAGTATCACCCTTTGATAAGTCGAGTCCATGCTGACCTTCATCCTTCGCAGATCGTCGACGTCCCTACTCCAGCGGGCTTCGAACGCTCACCTCCCTCCGCACCTACACCTTCCGCCAACGCCGACACCACCTCCTCCCCCGCTCCTCCCACCAGGGCAACTCCCACCCTCTTCTTCGACCCTCACTGGCTCGCCATCGTCAAGACCTTCGCGCCGTACCTCTCGCTCGAGTACCGCCAGAAGGAGTTCCCGCCGGTCGCTTCCTTCGACAAGCGCATCGGCGAGTCGCTCAAGTGGATCAAGAAGAATGTTGGGAAGAACGGCGATGGAATGGTCGAGGTCAACGAGGTGCAGAAGTTTGTGAGGACGGCGCCGATGACTGAGCAGGGAAAGCAGGATGGACCTCGTAAGTCGCTACGGCTCTCTCTCTTCTCGACCTCAAGCTGACGATTTCTCTCTCCAGTCTCTTGGTACACCAACCCTCAAACCGAGGCCTTCTGCTCCCTCATCGGCATCCCCAATCAGATTAACCCCGTCCCCGAAGGCTTCCGCGAGGCTCAAGCAGCAGCTGCACTCGCTGCTGAAGCTGAGCAGAAGGTGGCTGCCCTCGCCGCTGCCGAGGCGAAGAAGAAGGCGTTGGCCGAGGCGAGGGCTGAGGCTTTGAGGGAGGTAGAGGCGGCGGGGACCTTGGTGGACGAGGAGCCGGCGGGGGAGAAGGAGGGCGAGTAGCAGATTGTGGTAGCGAGATGTAAACTTGTCGTCTAGCAGCTCTTGCGTTCCTCACTTCGGGACTCGACGTGAGAGATCCCCCTGCTCGGCGAAGGCTCGTCGCTCACTCCCCTCGAGCGCATTTCAAAACACGCTAGAGGAGTCTGGCGCGAGGGAGACGAGGGAAGCAGTTCCGCTTGTCATTCGGCTTGCTCTTAAAGCACAGCAGCCGACTCGCTGACCGCCCAAGCCCTTCGCAGCTCTCGGTCGGTTCCAGCGAAATGCTCGGCGTCTTGCATTCACCAAAATGAACCATAGCCGTAGAACTCCTCCCCGCACAAATCCTCTGGGCTAGCACTTTTCTTGCTTTCCACGTTCCTCAGCTCCACGCCCGTCTTCAAAGCGGCCTGGCACATCTCCACCCGCTCCAGCTCGGTCCATTTGGCCATTGGAAGGCAGAGGACCTGCAGCTTAGGACACACGGCATCTTCGAGCATCTTGTGAACGCTGAGGCGATTCTTGCCCGAGTCGAGGTGGAGTTGAGTGATCCAGGGGGGAAGGTGGGTGAGGAAGGCGCCGTCGGGGTCGGACAGCTTGTGGAGGTGAAGCGTGCGAAGAGTGGTGCAGAGGGAGAGCGATTGTAGCACGCGCTCTGGTTGCGTACCCCCGTAGTAGTCGAACTTGATGGTGAGCGTGGCGAGAGCAGCGAACTTGTGTAATTCAGCGGCATTATCGAAGAAGAGGGTGTCGCGGAGGACGAGGTGCTGAAGGGAGTGGAGGGATGCGGAAATGATAGCGTGAACCGCGCGATGGCAGGAGCTATCGGTTTTGAAGAAAGAGAGGCGGAAGGGGTAGGAAGTAGGGAAGACCGATCCTTCGGGGACGTATCCGCGAGCGTCGTCCAGAATAAGATGGGCCAACCTCGGCAGAGTGGTCAGGAAGTAGAGGGTATCAATCCCCGCGTACGGGAACCTTAGCTCGACGACCTGCGACGCCAGCTTGTGCCTAAGAAGGGTCCGAGCGAGAGCCGCTGCCATACGCTTCTCCTCCCTTCCGACGAAGACGAAGATGCGAAGCTCTGTCACCTTGGAACAGGTCCTCAGGAGCTCGAGGATTGGCGCAAACATGGGGTAGTCCTCGTCCGAGTAGGTGTCGTAGTGCTCGAGGTTGATCGTGAGACGCCTCACATGGGCTGCGAGACTCGGCTCCCGTGCCAAGCTGTCCAAGAAGGGGACCTCGTCGGAATGAACAGTAACTTTGTTCGGGAGAGATGGGTCGTCCTCGTTGGGCTCGTTGATGCAGAAGATGGTGAACGTGGCTTCCCGGTGCATCAGGCGCCGACCGACGGGGAGGAGCGCTCGGCTGACGAAGCAGAGGCGGCTTGTGGGGCATCGGTAGTCGTCTACGGTGTCGTGCTCGAAGATAGCAGCAATGAGCTCGAGCGGTAGTCGATGGGAGAGGGAGGGGGATGGCGAGGAGGGGGCTTCGGCGGGGGACATGTCGGCGGGTGAAGGGGAGCAGGAGGTCGTGGGGAGACTGCAGTGAGGCATCATGTCAGCCTCTTGCTCCTCGAGGTGTTCTGCCGCAGCTAGGCTCACCTTGAGGAAGCTGAACCGGCGCCGGAGAAAGAAGGAAGCGAGCAAGCTTCGCCGAGCGAGTGGACGAGATCTGGTCGAGTGAAAGCAAGCGGAGGTCAGTTTGAGTCCACTACATAAGTCACTTCGGCCCCAGGCTGCGTCGCATCGTCTGTAGCCCATCCCAGCGCCCGTCGCTCCTGCTCAACGCGCTCCAGGGTTTGAATGTCACTCTCCTCCCTACCAAAGCTCTGAGGAGACGGGGTAACAGAATGAGGAAGCTTACCTAGCACTCGTCAGGTATCTCTGCAGCGTGCAGCAACGTCGGTCTAGTCCTTACAGCTCGATTCCAGCGGTTTGAGAGAGCGCGACGAGAGCGCGGTCAAAGCCCAGCGAGAGCTAGTCCGATGGTAGAGCTTGGTAGAGCACGCGCGAGTCCTTCTGTAGTCGAGTATTCCGTACGCGAGTCGAAGAAGCCGGGACGAGCCGAAGACAGAGGAGGTCAACCAGCGAATCGCTTCGACTTCGCCTTTCTCGCTCCTGCCGCTACCTCGTCTGGACTCGTCTCTGAGCTCCGACATCGCCAAGGGCACTAGTAGGACCCGCTCGACCTGCTCAGGTGTACCAGACTAGCCCTCTCCGCCCTCCCGGCTTATCGGCTCTCCCTCGACTGGCGTGGCTGACCGTACGCAGTTCGAGCACTGCCTCTCGATTTTTTCTTGTCTGCCGAGGTGAGTTATATCATTGTACAGGTCTCCATGTCCTTTCAGACCAGCAGATTGACCCCGCCTCTCCCGACAGCTCACCGGAAGAACGATCTCGGCGCTCGCCCTCGACGTCCGCCCCCCCTGCTCAGCTATGCCGCCGAAGCTGCCCCTCGAACTCCTACACGATATCCTCGACTTCGCGATGGAGGATGTCCAAGCCGATGAGAAGGCCGGCTTATGCCTCCTCTCGAAATCGCTGGCCGTGACCGCGCAGGCGTCGCTATATCGCGACCTAACCATTGATCTCGACGAGGATGAAGGTCATTCGGACGACTATATGGAGATCAAGGGCGCCCGCGTCTCATTTCGCAAGACCCTTCTCGCCACGCTTCAAACCCAACCTCGGCTCGCAATCCCCGTCCGCACGCTCTCCCTCTTCCTCGACTCGTGCCAAGATCCCCAACTCCTCGCATACAACATCCGCCAGCTGTTCCAGGCGTGCTCCAAACTCCATCGCCTACGGCTCTCCGCGTCCACCATGGGGCATTCAATCCTCGTCGGCGCCGTGGCCGACCTCGATTTGAAGCTGGAAACGCTCGATATCCATGTCTTCAGCCAGGGACTCGTACCACTACTGTCCCGTCTCATCGGGCTTAAGACTCTCATCATTCAGCGCCTTCCTCCGCGCCTCCCTGCCGATTGTCTCGCCGGTCCATTCTCATTCGCTCTCACCTCACTGGAGCTCCACGGATGAAGCGACAACCACGCCTCGTTCTCCTCCATCTTCCTCTCGTCTGCGTCTTCCCTCCGCCGCCTCACCCTACACTACACGCACCTGGCCCAGCTCGCCTCAACTCCACACAGCCTCGCCTCGTTCGCCGAGCTCACCTACCTCAGCATCAACTTCAACAACTGGAACGCCAACTCGGATATGGAGCTTCTCCTTCCCTACATCCACGCACTTCCATCTCTGCATCACCTCCGCCTCACCGAGGATATTGACGACGACGAAGTCGACCTCACTCTCGACCTCCTCCTCCGCCTTCCTCCTTCCATCACCCACCTCGATCTCTCGGACGGCCATTCCAGCGCCGCCTACATCCTCGACTATGTTCTTCAAGCGCCAGCAGCATTGAAGGTGCTCAATTTTGACGAGAGTTGGGAGGGGGAGTGGACGATGAAAAAGCGGAAGGCCGTTGCTAAGGCTTGCAGGGAGCGGGGAATCAGGCCTGTCTGGTGGGATGTACGGGCTCAGAGTTGGAGATCGAAGTAGAGTGTTCAGGTAATTTAGATGCTTCAGGGTCGCAGAATGGCGCGACGACACAAGCGAGTCCGAGAGCAAGTTCGGCGCTCGCCAGCCGTGCTCGCATCTCGCGTTCTCGGGGGCGAAGGAAAGGTTCACGAGCGCAAACTAGCAGCAGCGAAAGAGCTGCCGTGGCTCGTTGCACCGATAGGTTTCAGAAACTGAAGTTCGGCGGCACCGCCGAGCCCCAGCCGAGATCCTGACTTCCGTTCATGAGTTGAGGCCAGTCGAGATCGAAGCTGTGGACGCCGAGAAGTTGGCAAAACGAACAACAAAGGCGCTATAGAGCCACTTACTTGAGATTGTCGACCGTAAGCCAATCTGGCATGCTCGGCGCGCCGTTGCCCGGTGCTTGAGAGGCAATGAGGAGCTCTTGCAGGCCTGCAGGGGCTGCTCCTGCTGATGGGAACGAATATTGAAAGTCATCGGATGGTATGAACTGGCTCAGAGCCGATCTATGCCGAGAGGAGAAGGTCAGAGAAGGCATCGCAAGCGTCGAGCGCCGAAGCTCGACCCACACGACGATGCGACTGAAGACCGCGCCTCCTGGTGTACTAAAGAGCGTCTGATAAGAATGATAAGAAAGCAAGATCAGCTCGCCATCTTTCAAAGCGGCTCGGACCGTCACTCACCTCACTCAGCGACCTAATCTCCCGAACGACCCTCGCCAACTCGATCCCCTCCGGCAACACCTTCGTCACCTTGAGCACCAGCAGCGCGCAGAACGAGGCTTCCAGGACCATTGAGTGGGTCATGCAGTGTAGAGCGACTCCATTGCTCGAGTGAAGCTCGATGTTCTCCAGCGCCAAAGTCCGAGCCTGAACGACGAGGTCGCGGAAGGTGAGGTCGGTGAGGGCTTGGCGGATGGAGCGGCCTCGGATACCGCCGACGATGACCTCGAGCTCGGCTTGCTTGAAGGTGCGAGCCATGCAGCGGCTGACGAAGGGAAAGAAGGGGTCCGAGGCGCGGGCGCCTGCGAAGGGTGGGTCAGCGAGGAAGGCGTAGAGGGATCGAGAGAACGCACCGAGTTGAAGATCCCACACGGCGTACAGTCTCTGTATATCCTGACAGAACCCCTTGATGATGTCCGCACCTTGCCTCGAAAAGCTCGGCAGTGAGTTGAGCATGGCGAGGCTCGCGTCGGCGTGAGCCTGGAGCGTGATGAGCTCGACTTGAGCGGCGACTCCGATATCGAAAGCGTTCGAGGTCGGATGCTGTGTGAGGCAGAGAAGGCGCTCGCGGCAGACGGAGTCCTTGTCGACGACTCGGAGCGACTTTCCCTTGCCTCGGCCTGAGCTATGCTGGAGGACAATGAGATGGAGCCAAGTTCGAGCGCCAGTTGCGATTCCGATCTCCTCCTCGGAAGAGAGCTGTCTTGAGCTGCGCGAGAGTGTGCTCAGAGCGACATGGAGCTGGAACTCGACTCTGAGAGCGAGACGGCGAGTCAGCTCGGCGATCGTTGAATCGGCGGAGGCGCACGACCGCTCACCCCATTGACATGGCATGCGAAGCAGGAAGGATGGCGTTGATGGAGAAGGCGGCGAGGATCGCCATGGCTTGGATATCGGCTGTTTGAGTGGTGATGGCAAAGAGGGAGGCTTGAGCGATTCCTTGCGCCTCGTCCATCAGGCGCTCGAGCAGGGGCGTAGGCGAGTTGGAGCCAACTTGCGCTCGACCTGTAGACTCAAAGTCAACATTCATTCGTATCAAGCTATGTTGTAACGCACATGCGACGAACAGACAGCTGTTGAGCGTCCAGGGATAGCAGGCCGAGAGCGAATCGAAGGTGTCCGAGTGCAGGTCTAAGATGGGGAAGAAGGGATGAAGGTTGGTCGTGTAGCTATTAGGTAGAGCTCGTTTAGTCGTGCATCAAGTATGAAGAGGTCAAGAGAAGCTCACAAGTTGAAGAGATCCCTCGCTTCCGTCGCCGAGACGACCTGAAGCTCGACCACATTGCGGAACGCAGGTGGTGGAGCAGGCTCACGCCGCATACGAGTACTTGTCGGATCCGAAGGCCCCTCCGTGGCGTGAACGGCTTCGAACTCGCTCTGCATCGCCGAGTTGGGCAGATCAAGTCCGTCGTCGACGGGGCTTACAGCTCGGCTCTCGTAGAGTTGGAAGCGGTACGGCTCTGTGTAGGGGAGGCAGGGTTAGCTAGAGTCTCAAGACGCGGTTGGAGTAGATACAGAAACACACTGAGAGGGTAGTCTGGCGCTCGGTACTGAAGCGATGACAGAGGCGAGGCAGCGGTGCCGACACCAGCGCTTGGGGAGGCCGACGAGTCACCTCGGGGTCGTTTCCGAGATTGATCGAGCGTGTGAGAACCATCCACGCCGGCAGCTGAGGTCGAAGGCTCGGCGAAGGAGACATGGCGAGCCGCTTCAGCAGCGAACGCCGAGAATTCCGACGGCAGGTGGCCTCGCTTTTGTAAAGCGGCGACAGTATGCACTAGGGCTACTCGTAAGGTATCGACCTCTTCCTGTAGTCGAGCGCCAGGTGTGACTACTGGATCCGGGCGATCATAATGGCAGTCCTTGTTCAGCCGTACACAGCGCTCGCACTTGGGCTCGTCGCCGGAGCAGCGGTTCTTGGTTTTTCGCTGTGGTAGTATGTGGGTCAGCTCCTCTGCTTTGCTCTGCGCGGAGACGGCTCGGAACCCGACGCGAGAGGGTGGGCGCGATTCGTACTCACGCATGTTAGACAAGCTCTGACACTCCGCCGGGCTGTTGGTGGGCTTGCATTACGATTCGTCGATATGCTGTCCATGGTGTGGCGTCGTAGAGGCGAGCCGAAAGAATATGAGCGAGAATCAAGAGCGAGAGCGGCGCCGTGGGCCTCCGCCTCAACCTCAGGCCGATGAATGGTGGGGGCGAGCTCGTTGATTGGAGTGAAGAGCAGAGTCTTACTTCTCGGACAGCGGCAGATGATCACTTCTGCTACGCCTGAACTGCAGCTGACTCTCTTAACCCCTTGCTTCGGCGCCGAGCTTGAACGACTAGGTATTCGGCAAGGCCTTAAGCAGCCTAGCCGACATGGAAGGTAGTTGTGTATGAGCTACAGCGTCTATTACTCCTAGCCGCCTCGATCTACTGGCCATGCCCTGCTTCCAGCGCCGAGAGTAATCGCGCTACGTCCTCCAGCACCTCGCCAAGCCCTGCTGTGAGCCTGTACTCCTCCTCTTCTCGTACAAGAAACGCTACGAGTAGCGGGCGGACCTGTATGAGCGGCGAGGGGTCAGTCTCGATCGACCTGAAAGCTCGACGAGAACGGCCGCCGAGAGAAGACTCACCTGCTCGACCACAAATGCCGGCGGTGGACGTGCTGAGGAGGGAACAGATGGCCAGCGTACGGCGTGGCTCTGTGGAGAGAGCTCGACCAGCGATCTGAGGGCGTGTCGGATCATCCGCCAGAACGTCGTCCAGCTGCGAACGCCGAAAGTCGTCAGCACGACGTCCACGGCCATACGTAATCCGCGAGCAAGCACTCACTCCCAACCTGCACTCTGCTTCACCAACTCAGCAACGCATTCCTCCCACTCCACCCTCCAATCCCCCGCCTCCTCGCCCTCCTGTCGAGCCTTCCTCATCAACAGCTCCCTCACATCGTCGATAGCTTCCCGACAGCGAGCGACCTCATCGCACATGGACGAGTACATCGTCGGAAGGTTGTGCGAGTTGCACCAGTTGTGGTTGAGGGAGAGAGTCGGTTGCGAGAGGTTGGTGACTTGGTGATAGTAGCCGGAGGGGACTATGGGAGATAGCGAAGGTCAGCAATTGAGGTACACGCCCTCAAAAGCTATGAGGAGCGTCGTAGCGACCACGAGACGCGACTCACTGAAGATACTCTCGCCCTGCTCCTGCCTGACGACCCTCATTCCCAGCTCCTTCATCTCTGCCAACCGAACTTCGTCCCACTCCCTCACATCAACCGAACCCCCTTCTCTTTCAGCTTGAGCGATCAGCGGCAGCAGATGGGGTGTGCAAATCGGCGGGAAGAGGTGCCAAAGCTTGGCGCCGAAGAGGTTTGTCGAGATTGAGTAGGAGCAGTCTGTGGTCGCGGAGACGGGGTCAGAGGCTCGGTCGGGGTAGATGAAGTGACGAGACAACGTACACACGTCTCGGTGTAGTGGAGTGCAGGTCTCGCTCCCGCCAGCGTACTGCGAAGGACGAAGAGAGGTCAGCTCGGCGCTTCGGAATGGCACCTGGAACCTGCGAGCGACTCACCACAAACCGGAAATCGTCTTTCGTCTCTGCACCGTAATACTCGTTCATCCAGTCATCCCTCCACATCATCGGCAGCTCGTACAGCTCCTTCCTGACGCTCTCCTCGCCGTCTCCGCGATTCGCCAGCCATAGCGGTAGATGCCAATCCTTCAAATACACCTTTTTAGCCCTCCCCTGCTGCCACGCATCGAACAGATCGCCCAGCGTGTCCAGAGCGCCGTCCTCGTCCACCGCGCCAGGCAAAGGCCAGTAAGCTCCGCTCTCCTCGAGCTTGAGGTCGCAGAAAGCAGAGAGGGGTAGCTGCGTTGTTGTAGAGTCATCCTCGGCGCTGCGCCAATGGCATGCGGGCCAGTCGGCGACGAGAGAAGGAGGAAGGAGGACAGGCGCGTTTGGTAGAAGATGATGTTGTCGGAAGTAGCTGTAGGTGCACTGTGCTGGTGTGAGGAGTGGTATGCCGCGAGATTCGTCTGCTTCGGCGCTGACGGAGCTCATGCTGGTGAGGTGCAGACGAGGAGAAAGTCAGAGCGAAAGCAGCGTGCGAGCGCAACTTCGCGCTGATCTCGTGAAGGTGCAGAGGGGTCAATTTTCAATGTTGTGGGTTCTAAGATGACTTTGCACAGGCTCGTGTGTAATGCTATGCCCTCCCACCCTCCAGAGTCCTCTCCAAGCCCTCCACTCTCGGCGCCGAGCAGCCAATGTTCGCTGTTTGCGCGGCGTAAGTAGCGCGCTGAGTCTAGAAGAGGGGCAAAGGGCCATCTGCTAACACACGAAGCGTCAGCTGAGCGTACTAGACCCGAAGCATTACAGCCCGACTCACCCTCTCCAGATCTCGGCGATCACTCGACCCTGCTCCTGCCGCCCTCCACCTCTTCTAACCCCACACTATGCCCTTCCACCCATCTCAGATCCTTCTCCAAGAACCCATACCACATCCTCACTACCGCGACGGTACTCAAATGCCACAGCGCATGGGCATCGAGCATTCTGAGGCCGAATGGTCCGATCGGCGCAAAGTCGAGGAGTTCCAGCGCGGTGAGGGCAGGCAGGAGGAGGAGAGGGAGGAGAGGTAGATGAGAATGGGGGGCGCGAGTCGCTTTGGTGGATGTGGAAGAGTGTACAGAGATGAAGGGGGAGGGTTTGGAGAGGACGAATTGGTGGTAGGCTGACCAGGCGGCCCAGAGGAGGATTTGGGCGAGGGCGATGGTGACGTTGAAGCGCATGTTGTAGCCATAGTCGAACCGATCTCCCGAGGCGAGGTAGACGCAATGGGCGACGAAGATGGTCGAGCAAAGGAGGGCCCATCCCCGCCGAATCGCCGAGCGAGGTCCTCGACGGCCGTTCCCTGCGCCTGTCGAGCCGTACAGCCCTCCCAGCCGTACTCCTGCGATCCATAGTCCGCAGAGCATCCCCCCTGCTGCACTAAAGTAGTCGGCCTTCTCCGTCCAGTCGACGTCTCGGGTGTGGAATACGCTCGACCAGATCCAGGTGTTGATTCCCGAGAGCGCGTAGATCCTGTACGCCTTCCGCAGTCCTTCTGCACCACTCCCCATCTTTCCCAAATCCCTCCACCCCCGCCAATGCGCCCACAAGTTGGCGAGCGAGAACAAGACCGACAGCGGCTCCTGCACGCTCGCCATGCGATGGAACGGCCATTTGCCGTTAAACTGGACCATCCTGCCTATCGGTAGACCTTCCAAAGCGCCTCCCTGGCCTTGTAGCGCATGGTCCAGCTCGGAGGAGCCGAGCGCGAGGTCGGTGAGGAAAGTGAGGCAGGTGTAGCGGCATTCGTGCGCGCAAGGCCAGAGGGCGAGCTTGGAAGGAGGGGCAGAGGGACAGGCGGAGCTGCAGGTCGTTAGGCAGCGTTGATAGGCCGGGGAGCGGTCGCCGACGGAGGCTTGGGCGGCGGGGAGCGCGCTGAGGACGAGAACCAGCAGCGGTAGCGGCGCCAGGGCGAACGATCTCCTGTAGAGCGCCAGAGCGTCAGTAGAGCTCACTTCTCGAGCTGCTAGACGTGTTGCAGCGACGTACATGACTCGTTGAAGTTCGACTCGGGCGTCTCGAAGCGAGGCGTGCTGTTCAACGAGCGGCGACGTGCAGAACTCTGGCTCTGAGTAGTAGAGCGCGTCTGGGAGCGAGCGAGCGAGCTTTTGTAGTCGAAGAAGCGAGGCCAGGCGAAGAGCGAAAGACAAGGAAGCGGTCGGAGCAAGAGAGCGAAAGGCGAGGTTTTGGCGGGAGAGGTGCTGGCGACGAGGGTCTGCAGGGTGGTAGAGACGTAGACGGCACAGATCTCGCTCTCTGATAAGGTAAGGGACACCTTGCCGGCGCTCGGACGGAGCAGACTGGACGACCGACTGCAAACTGGCTTCGCCGAGCCCGCTCCTCTCGCTTCGAGCTGGACCAACAGAGTCTATGAACAGCGAACATCTACAGAGTGAGAAGGAATACTAATAAGGAGTGACACCGGCGAGCTTGAGGACCTGCTCCGTCTCCTTGCGAGGATCAAAGGCGATTCGGTACTTGTCGTCTGGCTTGCCCGTCTCGGGGCGGATGGGCGAGACCTCGGGGTAGGCAAAGCTGTGGAAGCCGTGGAAAGGAGTGTGCGTCTAATCCAGGAGGCGTCAGCGAAAGAGCAGGCCAGCGAGACAGGCAAGACCGACCGAGCCTTTCCCGGCCTCAAATGCCGTCTTGCGAACCGCCTTGTCCTTCTCGGTGAGAAGACTAGCAGCTCCCATACACACGTCTGCACGAGCAAACTATCAGCTTCCGGCTCAGCGACGCATCATAGCCCACTCACAGGTCACCATACGATCGCGCTGGCCCGAAGGAGGGCGGTTCTGGTGCATCGTTGAGCTGTCCCACAAGATTAAGTCGCCAGGCGCGGCGTCGACCTTGATCCATTCGCAGCCCTGGTCGAGGAACCATTGCTTGTCCTCGTTGCTGAACATGTGGAAGTCAATCTGCTCGACAAGTTCGGTGAGCTGCTGATCTCGGAGCTCGTCCTGTATCTGACAAGGGGAGAGCAGTACGACTCACCCTCTCTGCTGGTACGGGAGGACGCCCATGAAGGTCAAAGAACTTGGACATGAGCCTCGAGCTGCCCTTCATGACGACCAGACCGCCGTCCTCGGGGCCGTTGTCGTTGAGGTTGACGAGGCCCTGGGCGACGAAGAAGCCGACTCGAGAGGGTGATTGGTCGATGTGCTGCCATGAGGTAGCTTCACCTTCCTTCGCGGCTGTAAAGGTGGAACGGGGTGAGTCAGCGAATCTGCAGAGCTCGGCCGAGACATCGCCGACGCCGAGAAGCAGGCTCACCTTGACCAGGAAGCATGAGGGATCCGCCTGATAGTTGAGGCACGGGTCAGCGGGATGCTGCACGAATTCGAACGATTAGACCTACCATCGAAAGAGGTTACAAGCTCCGAAGTGCCCCAGAGCTTCTCGAACGCCGAGAGAACGCCAGGCTCGGTGCGGAGGTCCCAGAGCAGTTGAGACTGGCCAATGCCGTAGGCGTTCCCGCCATACACTGTACGTTTTAAGGACACGGTCAGCTCTTCTGTAAGCGTTTTTGTAGGTCTCGGCGAGCTCGACATTCGGCCGGCCCGGCACGCCAGCGGACTCACTTCCTCCTCTGTTTGGAGGCGAAGAGGGGTTGGTTAGCACAGACAGGTAGCTACATAGGAGTTGGAGTGCTCGCCTCGAGTACATGGGCAGATGCGACTGCGTGTAGGTCGCCAGGTCGTCTCGTTTGAAGCCGTACCCTAGTCCCTCGAGCCAGCCGAACGCTCGGTCCCGGTACTGCAGTGCACGCTCTCGAGGAATCGCTGGAATCACAACGTATCCATCCCGCTCGTAGTCGTCGCGCCAGTCTCCGAAGGGCCCGCCTTTGAGCAGGTCCTTGTAAGCGAAAGGAGGGATTGTGTTGACGGCTGGCGGCGGCGTCGATGTAGTCTGAGGCGAAGAAGACATGGTCGGTGACTGATAATGTGTACGACGAGCGATTCGAAGGTTGCTGCTGGGAGCGTACGGGAGGAGCGAAAGAGACGATTCGCCCACCTCAGCCTCGCGTTAGCTCGTCGGTCCACCTGCATGTATGCCGTTCGAAAGCCGTGTTGTAGAGTCCTAAGTCAGGTGCATTCGAGCTTTCGAGCTTTCGAGCTCCGAGGAAACGGCGAGCTGGCGAGAGAAGGAGCAGAACAAGAGAGGGCTCCCCTCGGTCGACCCGCCGAGCAGCTCAAGTGAGCTTGCGAGCAGGTTCGGAGGGTTGATGGAGGTCAAGGGGGCCGGTCAAGGAGTCAGCAGCTTCATATGAGAGCTCATCACGTAAGAGAGCTCAGCACGCGGCGAACACACCTCATTTGCCACCCTCACCGCAATTCTCGGCGCTGTTCAATCAACGACCGAGCTTCGCACTCGACCTTGGTGACAGCGTTTAGTGCAAGATGAGCAGCTCAGTTACATCAAGTCTACTCGGCAATACTCAGACCTCCATCAATGACCAGCAGATGGCCGTTGATGTATGAAGCGGCGGGCGAGAGGAGAAACATGATGCCGTTGGCCAGCTCCTCGGGCTTGCCTGGTCGTCCTGTAGGGTTACGCTTGAGAATGGACGCGAAGGTGCCGTCGTCGATGAACTTGGAGTTGCGAGGTGTCCGTATAGCTGCAGACAGATGAATTTAGCTTCGGCGATTGGACAATGGACGGCCGAGCTCGACTCACGACCTCCTGGGGCGACGGCGTTAACTCGGACCTTGCCCCTGTACACAACAGCCAGATTCTTGGTAAATCTGTGGAGCCATGAAGGTCAGTTGAGTCATAAGACGATCAGGGAGCGCTCCAACTCACCCAGCGATGCCTGCCTTTGCTGCCGAGTACCATGCACCGCCTGTTGGAGGTAGGCAAAGGTCAGAAGAGTAGATTGAGGTTCGCAAGAGGCGACTCAGACTCACCTCCGCCTTGAATGGGACCGACAACGGAGGAAATGTTGACGATTGAGCTGCCTTCGGGCGGGTTGGTGGCCATGAACGCCTCGGTAGGGTAGTGCACCATAGCGAATGCGGCATGAGTCATATCCATGAAGCCTCCCTTGCCTCCGATAGCGACTGTGGATGCGCGAGAGATGTCAGCTCAGTTCGAGGCTCGGCGCTCGTCGAGCCGGCGCAGAATGAGCTCGAAGCTCACCTGGACCAGCGTTGTTCACCAGCATTCGCACAGCGCCGATCTTGACCGTCTGCTCCATCGCCTCGTTGACCTGCGTGAGCCTTAGGTCAGTTGAAGCGAGAGCATCTTGGCGAAGACGACTCACAGCACTTTCCGAGGCAATATCGGCGATGATAGGGTGAATGCTCGATGCGAACTCGCCAGCCATGCTGACGGTAGTCTTCAGTCCCTCCTCTGATATATCCCAAGCCGCGACTTCGTAGCCCTGTACAACAGCGAGAACGGCAGTTGCGAGTCCAATTCCCGAGCCTGCACGTCAACGAGAGGGTCAGTGGGCCGCTGGACGAGGTAGCACGAATCACTCACCTGCTCCAGTGATGATGATCACGCTCCCTTGAGGGTGCACCCAGTCGGAGGCCCAGGAGGAGGACGAGCTGGAGGCAGGCGACATTGATGCTGAGGTGGGGAGTCGGGTGGGAGAAGTGGAGCGAGAGAAGCCTTGCAGCCGTCGGGTTGGCGTCAGGCGGGTTGTTGTAGGATATCTCAAGAAGCGGCACCGCCGTCTCCTTCGCCGTTGGTCGAAGCGGGAGAGCCGCCTCCGATCACGGCTCCAGAAGCAAGTCGGGAGCGGCGCCGCCAGCGTGACCATGCAGGACAGCAGCCACGAGCGGAGACCGGCATAAGGAGCGAGCACGCCGCTGGAGAAGCCGGACGAGGTCAGCGGCGAAATTCGAGACGAAGGAGAGAGACGAACTTGCCGAGCAGCTTTCCCACCGACCCCCACCTCTCAGCGACCGACCGAACATGTCGAGCGATATCGAAACTCGCCTAGCTGCATTGGAGCACGAGATTAGCCGCCTGAAAGATGTACACGCCATCGAGATGCTAATGGGAAGGTGTGTCACCTCGCCGAAGCCCCTCTCGCCGAAGCTCACCCTCGCCTGCAGACACACCGTCAACCACCTCATGAAGAACATGGCCCGAACTCTGTCGTTCTTCGACCTAGATGACCCGTCAGTCTCAGTAGAAGTCGGCGACCGCGGCGTGTACGTCGGCCGCAAAGCGCTGGAGACCCTCTTCCAAGCTCAGTTCGGCGCCGCCGAACTCAAGGGAAACATGCTGTTCCCGTTTCTCACGACCCCGATGATCGAGGTGGCTGGTGATGGTCGCCATGCCAAGGGTACATGGCGCTCTCCCGGCGTTCAGTCGGTCATGCCGAAGGATGGGAAAGGGGAGCCTGACCCCGTCTGGCTATTCGGCGCTTATGCTGGTGAGTAGGGCGTCTAGAGGTTCCGATCCAGTCGCTCAGACCACTCTGCATCTTCCTACAGTCGACTTCGTCAAGAAGAATGGCGAGTGGAAGATCCTGCACTTCCGTGAGTTCCAGCTCGGCCCTTCCGAGCCTTCGGCGATGGCCTTAGCTGACCTCCTCCCCCAAAATCATCCCAGACTGGTACCGCCTCATCAAGGTCGGTCATCAGGTCTTTCACCTCTGCCTCCGATGAGACCGAGACCTCGTCGCTCGTCGAGAACAAGTGCTCGGCGAGAGCGAGCTCGGTCGGTCGATCGAGAGACGGTCGCACTCGAGCTTCAGCTGACACACACTCACTCCTCCGCATCACAACCTTTAGGCCTCCCACTACCAGGGCTGGATCAAAGACCAGACATGGGCCTTTGCCGGCCCCCTCGAGAAGTGAGCTTTCCGAACCCATCGCCGAATCCATCGCCGAAGCCGCCGCCAAAAGCCCTCTGACACACCTTGGCAATTCACCACAGCTCACCAGACCTCTTGCCGACCACCTATCACAACCCCTACACGACATCCTTCACTCAGGACTCGATTCCGGGCTGCCCCAAGCCTTTCGAGACCTACGACGGACCAGAGTGGCAGAACAAGGAGCAGGCGGAGGTGTGGGGTTTGTAGAGTGCAAGATACGTTGTGCGCGGATCTTCGAGTCGATCCGAGAGCGAGAGAAGCCGGCGGGAACATGCTCAGCTGCAGCGAGGGGCGGTCAACGCGCGGTTGTGGACTGGCGACTCCGGCGGGCGAAGGGGGCAGGATATGAGTCGCAGAGCAGAGAGAGCTAGTCCTAGTAATACTCTCGGCGATGTCGGAGCTGTGAGACGATTGGAGACGACGTAGCGGCGGAAGCGAGAAGGCGAAGTCGAAGCGATTCGCTGGTTGAACTTCAACTACATACTAACTACATCTTGCCTCGGCTTCGTCGACTCACGTACAGCACATTGGACTACTGATCGATCCGCTACTGCTCTACCGACACAGCTACACTATCTACTCGCGTTTCTGCTCAGCACAAGCCGCTGAGCTCGTTCTACTCGGCTTCGGGGTGGGATTGAAGCTCTACAGAAGGCTACAGCATCATATCTATATATCTAGGTAAGCTGCCCTGCTCTGCCAGTTTCGCTCGTCACCCACGAGTGCACGACCCTTTCGCCGAGCATCTCGCTGATCGCACTTCGCTTCGTAGATGGCTTTGCTTCGCTTTGCGTGTTTCGAGGTGTTTGTGCGGTGGCGTTCGGACTCTTGCCACACGGTCGGGCGCCGGTCGAAGTGCTCTGAAGACGTTCAAGCTCGGCTCGGCTCGGGCGCTCGCTCGGGTCAAGCCAGTTTCTTCGGCTTCTAAGGCTCTTACAAGATCCTAATGTGCTCTACATGACTGCTACAGCGTTGGCGGGACTAGCAACTCCTCCTGGGATGTGCAGAGGTGTCGAGGAGAGGAAGAAGGTCCATCGGCGCTCCTCCTTACACCTCACCGCCAGCTCCTCCAAGTTCCACAGCTCGCCGATGGGCATCCCGAGCGCTCCTAGGAGATGCTCGTGCAGCCAGCCGGTAGCAGGCGGGGGTGTACTCTCGAAAGCTGGAGTATCGGAGGCGACGGCGGAGACCTCGTTGTCCCAGAGCCAGGCGATGAAGTCGCGGCTGGCGGCTAGACCGATGAAGGAGTGGGTTCCAGGATCGTGCGCGATGCAGAGGTGTTGATGGCGAGCCTCGTGAGGGGTTTGCTGGTACCATTGAATCCAGCCCGTGCGGAAGAGGAGGACGTCGCCGGGCTTGAGGGTCGTCTTCTGATGCTTGAGCACGGCGAGGACGTCGTCAAGGGCAATTGCGCGACCGGTGTTGACCTCGACAGTCTCGCCTCGGCTCTCAGCCCAGCCGAGGAAGTCCACTAGCACGCCTCGGCCGACAATCCCTCCTCGCTCGGTCCACACTGGTGCGGAGAATCGGTCAGCTGAAGGGTCCAGGGAGTCGAGGGGCACTAGGAGACGACTTTGTGACTCACGGTGTGTGCCCAGCACATCGCTCGACGCCAGCTCGGCGGCGGTGAAGCCGTTATACCAACTGCCTCCTTCTCGGACGCCAAAGTGTTTCAAACCATCCCACTGGGTAGCGCTTTGTGTGTTGAACTGTATCGCATCCTCGCGGCCTACATCACCGACGGAGAAGATGGTGTGCTCGCAAGGTTGTCGACCGCCGAACGCCCGAGAGTCGGCGGCGAAGAGGTTGAGGGGCGCGCTGTGGAGGTGGAGGGAGGTGCAGCGGGCGAAGATCAGCTCTGGATTTGATTCACACTCCAGCGAGTACAGTCACACTCACTCCAAGGCAATGCTCTCGCCCAAGATGATCTCCTTCGCCGCTTCGGCGGTTCGCTCCTTCGTGAGATGGTTGAGCTTCAGGATGCTCGTGGGTCAGCTCGGCCCTGCTCGGCCCTGCTCGAAGGGCTTGAATGCTACTCACAGTACCCAGTTGATCTCGCTCGCTGCTCGAGTCACCTCCCAGAGCGTTAAAGTAGGGCGCGCCGGTCGGGTATCCAGCTACGAGCTCGGGCAGCTCAGCATACGTCGGGCGCTTTTGTACAGTCTTTGCTGGTGCTGCTAGGGTGTTGCCCATGCTGTCTTGTACGCTGAAGCTGGTGTCCTCCAACGGGAGAAAGCTCGTCACGCTCTTGTTGTGTGGGGCTTCGGCCAGGCGGCTTCGTACCTTTCTCCTCCGCTTTCGCCACCGGCGCCGCCGTCCAGCAGCAGGCGGCACTGCCGCTTCCCCTTCTGATCTTTGAGCTGATTTGGTCCCTGCTGGCGGAGAGGGAGGGTACAAAGACCGACACCTTCGTGCATCTACGCTCTCCTCCGCACCCCTCACTCCGCCAACCAGGAGCCCCCTCTTCGCCTCGCCCTCCCCACCTCTTAATCAACCATGGGCTTCTCCTACGCTGCCTTTGGCTGCGTCGCTGCTGCAGCTCTTTCAGGTGAGTTGCTCGGCTACTAGTTCGGACTTCGAGAAATGGGCACTGACCCCCTCTTCCCCCTTCTTCTCGTCAGCCCTCTCACTTGGTACGTCTTCGCCCTTCGCTGTCGGGCGATATGGCTCGGGGCTTCTGTAGCTCAGTATGGCTCGGACTGACGTGCTCTACTCTCTAGGCCTGGATGTCGGCATGATCTCGTCCACGCTGGTTCAACCCTCCTTCCAAGCCTACTTCAACTCTCCAACACCGGCTCAGATTGGAGGTCCGTCTCTCTCTCTGCTGTGGCTAATGCTATAGGCTATTCTGAATCTGACTCGCCTACATCTGCTTCCGCAGGCATCGTCTCATCCTTCTCAGCGGGCGCCACCGTCGGCGCGTTCGGATGCGCCTTCATCGCCGACCGCTTCGGCCGAATCCAAGGCTTCTTCACGGGCGGTCTCGTTGTCATCCTCGGCTGCGCTCTTCAAGCGGGAGCAGTCAACGTCGCCATGCTGATTGGGGGGCGTCTCATAACGGGACTCGGTGCTGGGCAATTGACGGCAGTCCTGCCCGTCTACGCCAGTGAACTTGCGCCTGCAAGCATCCGTGGTGCTCTTGGTGGCCTTCAAATGGTGAGTTCTATCTACCTGCCTTCTCATCAGAGACGCATCGAGCACGAGGGCGTAGTCGCTCGGCGCTCACTCGGAATTCGCTCGAGTCCCGACGGGCTTCCGCTGACGTCTTCTTGCTCTACAGGTTGGAATCGAGACGGCAATCTTCCTAGCTACGGGTATCGGATACGCCTTCGGTACTCACTACACGGGCGACATCCAGTGGTGAGCGGTCCGACTGTCGATCCTTGCCCGAGCCCTTTCGGCGCGCAGGAAGAGCCGAAGCTGACCTCTCTCACTCGTCTCGATCTTCAACAGGCGCGCACCACTCGCTCTACAAATGCTACCAGTCCTCTTGCTCGTCGCCGTCACATTCTTCCTCCCCGAATCCCCTCGCTGGCTGGTGAGCATCGCTGCCTTTCGGCCTGGCTTCTCCGAGCTGACCTCTCTTCCATCATCAGGTGTGAAAGGGCCGCGAGGAGCAAGCGATAAAGGTACTCAACCGCCTTCATCGCTCGCAAGGCGGCTCAGATTTCGTCCAAGCCGAGTTTGTCGAGATTAAGGCGCAGCTCGAGGCCGAGAAGCATCACCAGGAGCCGTCGTGGAAGGAGATCTGGACTCGCAAGTCCTACCGCAAGCGTGTCTTCCTCTCTTGTCTCCTCCAATGGCTTGCCCAGTGAGTTGTCTGCTCCTGCTTCTCTCGACGAGTTCGGTCGATGCTCGGCGCGGGCTCGGCCTTGCTCCGAGACGTTGCTGACACTTCTCGTCCATCCCCCCTCGTCTTCAACCCTCTCCATTGAACATTGACGCTCCACCACAGGCTCACCGGCATCAACTGCATCCAATACTACGCCTCGACCATCTTCGGCCTGCTCGGCTTCGGCGTCAAAACCTCCCTCGCCCTGAACCTTCTCTACGGCGCCTTCGGTCTGGTGAGGAGCACTCTTTTCGTCTCTTCACACTCTCACCCTCCTCTTTCCCCTACCCCGCAAGGCTCGCCTCTTCCCAATGATGCTCGCCGCTGACGACCGTTGGACCCCCTGCTGTAGATCTTCACGCTCTTCTGGGTCGCGATAATCGACAAGCTCGGCCGTCGACCCGCCCTCATCTTCTCGTCTCTCCTCGCCGGAGCGGCCCTCCTCATTCAGGCCGTACTCTCCCAGGTTTACTTGGGCAGAACCGAGGTTCCCTTGAACGGATTGAGGGCCCAGGTGGCGTGCTTCTATCTGTTCAACTTAGGCTTTACCTGCATCGGGTGAGTTAGTTCTATAGGATGCTGGTAGTGAAGAGCGATGGCTGATTCTTGGCACGCTGCAGAATGCTGGCCTGGCTCATCCCCGCCGAGATGATGCCCTATAACATCAGGTGAGCGTCCCCAGGCTTACTTGGACCACACTGTAGCTGCAGAGCGTCGGTCGGGCGTCGTTGGCGCTCCGGCAATAACTTGCTAACCTCTCTTCCCACCTCGCAGAGCCAAGGGCACCTCCATCTCCGTCGCCAACAATAACATCGCTGGTATCGTTGTCGCTCAGATTTCTCCTATCGCTCTGACCGCCATCGGCTTCAAGGTGAGCCTCCGAACCCTTCGCCCGAGTACCCTTCGCCGAGCTGAAGCCGAACTGACTTTCCGGACGCAGTTCTTTTACGTCTTTGTGGCTGCAGATGTTGTCGCCGCGCTGTGCTACATTTTCCTCTTCCCGGAGTGCGTCCTTTCGGCTTCCCTAATTCCCTGCAGCTCTCTCAATCGAGCTAATTGCACCTTTCGCAGGACCTCTCGCCTTACGCTCGAGCAGATGAACCAGGTGTTCGGGGATCAGGAGATTGAGCCAAAGGTCAAAGGGACGGAGGTGTGGATCGACTCGGTGGAGAACAAGTCTGTGGCGTGAGCAGGGCTGTCGGGAAGCTCGGCGCAGGTGCTCGGCGCTGAGGCTCGATCGGCGCCGACGGCTACTCAGTCGTATGGAGCAAGGGAGCAGGTTCTAGGGTTAATCAGTATCGGTGTACTAGTGTTGCAATTGGTCTGTACTTGTCCATCCCTCTTTCTGACTTGTGAGAGATGAGGGCAGCCAGCTCGGCGAAGTTCGGCGGTCGCGCTGGACAGGCTGCGAGGTCTCAGGCTGCGAGGCATGATGGAGCTCTAAGGCAGCGATGGAGTAGCTACAGTCATTGAGCGTTCCCACCGGTTGTCGCTTGCTCCACCGAACCTCCTTCCTAAAAAAAGAGAGCAGCAGCTGCTCGGCGACAATTTGGCGCTGAGCCTTGCCTCGCTCCACGCTCCGGCTCCGCTGAAAACTGACAGAGAGGTGTTTCCAAGTGTCTGCAGCTTCTCCCTACCATCATTGGACTGCCATCGAGCTCCGCCCGCTAATCTAAGTTGGTCGGCGGCTGCAAGCTTGGCGCTTCTCTTCCTCTTCCCTCACCTTACTCGATTCTCGCGCTCTCAACGCCCTACATCGACGACCAAGCAGTACGAATGCCTGCATTGCCCAGCGAGAAGGAGCGCAGCAGAAACGCAGTGGTGAGCTACAGCGCTCGAAACTTGTACGCATCGAGAAGCTAACCGCCCGCTCTTCCTACAGGCTCAAAAGGCGCACAGGGAGCGCAAGAGAGCCTACATCAAGCAACTGGAAGGCCAGCTACGTGCTTACGAAGAGCAAGGAGCGCCTAATCGACTGCAGGACCTTCGCGTTCGGGAGCTGGAGGAGGAGAACGCCGCGCTTCGGCTGCAGGTGGAAGCTTTGAAGCAGGCAACATCGGCAGCATCACCTACGCCTTCATCTTCGCCATCTCACGACTCGCCAGCAGCACCTTTCCCCCTCCTCGGCGCTTTCGAATCGGCGGATCTACAGCCGACGGCGGCTCACGACTTGGCGAGTGCTGATCTCTCTCGCTCTTGAGCGCTACAAGTCGAACTTCGTGATCCTAGTTTGCTCCCTGCCACCATAGACTGCCGCGCCGGAAGCCTCGCCATACGACCTGCAACGATACTGGAACTCGAGCACATCTTTCGGCGCTCTCCGGCAAGGCCCTACCTGGACACTTCCGCCCCTACCAAGCAACATCACACTATCTACACCCACCTTGAACCACGGCCATGGACTCTCGGCGAGTGTTTCGTCCTTTCGGCGCTGTTCTCGCAGGGACGAAGAGCGCGATCCTATTTTGAGTCTTTGCCGGTCTGCAGTCGCCCACGCTCGCTACCTCCACCTTCCCGGCGCTCGCCACCTCCACCGCCTTCCCCGCTACCCTCGCTCCCACCAACCCTCAAAGCTACCTCGGCGCTCACGGCCTGTCGAATCCTCCGCATCTACACTCCCATCCTCACCTCGTGGAACAGCAGACGACGGAGAAGACAACACCCCATCAACATCTTCCTTATCAGCAAGGTGGCTACAACCCTCTGCAGTCGGGAGCGATGTTCGGATGGAGCGCCGGAGAGCTCGGCGGGCGTGTAGGCGTGGAGCAAGGGTCGGACGTCGGTAGCAGCGTTTATGGCGGCTTCACGGTGGTGGGATCTGATGGGAGTGGGCTGAGGTGGCCTTGAAGCTCTCGAGCGGTGGGAAGGAGGCTCGGCGTTGAGGTTCTCTCGCGCCGAACGGAGCTCTCGGGTGCCGTTGTGTACTGATTGTCTATTGTATCAAAAGCATGTCCATCAAGTCGATTCTATCGAGCGGAAGGTACTGATGGAGAGGTGCAGAGAGGAAGCGAAGGCGATCTCGGCGTTCGACAAAGGCTCGGCGCTTGTCAAAGTTCGGCGATCGCGCCCTTCACTGTGCCCAGGTCTCGCAACATTGGAAGAGCGTTTTCGACCAGCTTCCGTCTAGCGCGATCTGCAGACGCGCCTCCGTTGAGGTCGGCAACGAAGCACCGCGCCCTGCTCCCGTCGAGAGCCAGCTCGTCGACTTCCGCTTCGACCTCTATTACCCTCCTCCTCGGCACTGAAGCCTCTCGAGATGGACGACGGAGGAGGGACAGAGCTGAGCAATGCTTATGATGGTACAACAGACAATCGGCTACCCCCACTTGCTACCTTCTCTCCTTGCCAGCCCTCCTCGTGCAGCCCGACTCCTACAAACGCCCCGTCATCCTTCTGCTCGGCTGACGCAAGCGGCGGCGAAGGGAACTTGAACCCCTTCTCGCCCGTAGCGGCCTCCCGCCTCCTGCTCGGCGAAGACTGTGGCGAGGGGGACTCGGCCATCTCGACCATCTCCGTCTCTCCTCCAGCTACCGCCGATTCGATAGCCGCCTGCTTCTCCCTTTCCCTCGCAATGCTCCGTCTCCGATCCCTCACCACGAACTTCTCCGAGCTCGCTCCCTGCCTCCCTCCTCCGCCGGCGGCGCCATCTGCTCCCGGCCCTCCAACCAGAGGGCTCGCATGCGGTACCGGGCTTCCTTCTACATCCGACTCGTTGTCCTCCCCTGCGCTCGAGAAGGAAGCGAGCTGCCGGTAGCCCTGCTGCTGCGAAGGGCTCAAAGCCGAAGGGAGCCGGAAAGGTTTGATGAAGGCCGAGGCGGCTGCTGAGGCGGAGGTGAAAGAGGTGGAAAGAGAGGAAGTACTGCGGTGAGGTGTAGTGGTAGGCGGAGGGGTAGCGTAGCTGGGCGATTCGGTGCGAGAGATGGTAGGTTGCTGGGCGAGTGGATGAGTCGACGTGGGAGCGAAGGCGGGGCTGGAGGGCGAGAAGGGCGGGAGCGAGGAGATGGATCCTCCATGGGTGGATGCAGAATCGCGGCGAAGAGCGACTCGGCGGTCGATGAGGCCTTTGACGAGAGGAGCGAGGCCCATGGCGCCGAGGGAGGTTCGGCGAGGAGAGTGAGATTCCGAGAAGCGTGAGACTGTTTCTTTGCGGATGACGGGGATGCGAGAGTGGTTGTCGACGAAGAGGTCCTGTGAGTGAGTACAGTAGGGGAGGAGCGAAAGTCAGCGAAAGCTGAGAGCGAGCGAAACCGGCGAGATCAAACGTACCGTCTCATCGATGATCTCCTTGCCGAGTAGCTCCTCGACGACATCTTCCAGTGATACGACACCGAGAGCGCCACCTTCGAGTCCGGGCGTCTGCAAGGAGGAAGCGAGTGAGCCTTCCATCGCCAGGGTGGAGAGCTCGCTGACTTACATTCGACACCAGCAGCATATGCGAAGAGCCACCTTGGAACTGCGAGCGAGAAGAAAAGTCAGCTCGGCCGATACTGGTTCACAGCGTCAAGCTCACGTAGTTCAGCGAGTCGAGGCAGGTGCTGCCTGGCAGCGTTTCTGGCAGCGCCGTCAACGGGAAGGAGCCGACCGTCTTGCACTCGTGAGGATCGTAGGTGATCAGCGTCTTGACGATGAGCATGCCGAGGAAGTCGGTAGGCCTGTGCGCTGAATGGACGGGCACGCGCGAGTGGCCGAGGTTGAGAATCTGCGAGTCCGAGGTCAGCTCCCGCAAGGCTCTCTCGAGGAGCCAACGCACCTCGTTGACCTTGGCCCTGTCCAGCTTCACATCCGACGAAAGCGTGTAGACGTCGGCGATGGGCGTCATGATGGACGAGATAGGCTTTTCGGAGAGGCTGCCGGGGCGAGAGGTCAGCGGGCACGGCGAGCGCGAGGTCACTTCCTAGTCGCACTCAAGTACCGAAGAGATGATTGTCACTTCGTCCTCCGAAAGGGAGTCGCCCCCGATGTCTGTGAAGGAGGGGGATGAGCGCCGAGCGCTTGGAACTCGGCGAAAGTACTACTCACGAGCATGTAGCCCAACCAAAGTCTTGAGCTCAATCTTGCGGTACATGGTCCCATGCGACTCGCCGAGCAGGTAGTCGAGCAGCTTGGCGATGGGCCAGGCGATGGGGAACTCGACTAGCATCTGTTAAAGGCCGGTCAGAGCCGAACGGTCGCCGAGCCTCCCCAAGCTCTCCCCAACTAGCTACACTCACCAGGGCGTAGACAAGACCCACACACTTCCCACCAATCCTCAGGCCGTGCGCGGCGCACACCGCTTGCGGGATAACCTCTCCGCACACCAGGATCGCTCCCGCCGAGATCAACACAGCCCACAGCCCGCCTCCCCCAGTGATGGAATCCAAAAATACCGGTAGAGTCTCGTTCACCAGGACATTGCCCAGCAGGAGCGAGACCAGGACCCAGTGTCGGCCTCGGGCTAAAAGGGAAAGTACAGCGCGAGCGTCCTGCTGCTGTTGAGGTGTACCGGAAGACGAGAGGACCTTGAGGTTGGTAGAGTCGAGGCCTGTAGGTGCAGGAAGGGTCAGTCGAGGAGCGTGGCAGAGCGACAGCGAGGACTGACCCATAAGTCCGAGAGTGAGGCCAGACAGGGCTCCGCCTATTAAGACGAAACCGATAGAGAAGGCGAGCTTGGTCCAAAATTCTGTTTCGTAGTGGTAAGTTGGTGACGTGGGTCTCAAAAGGGCTACAGACTGCTGCAGCTGGAGCCGTGAGAGCTCAAAGCGGAAGGGCAGCGCCGACCCAGCCCCGAGACGTGCAAAGAGGTACAGCGAGCACCGGCAGTACCTCCCTAAACATCTAACTCCAGTGACAAGCTCATCTATCCCCTTCCACCGCCCTCCAAAAAACCCTCAGACCCGCTACGCTGGCGAGTCGGCCTGAGCGTCGCCCCTCGCTGATCCTGTAGCTCACCTTGACCGCTCAGCTCCTCATCAGCTCTCTTCCACAGCATCGCACCAGCTCCTGCTGCTCCCACTCCCGCTCCAGACGTCCATGCACTTGATCTTGGGGCCAGCGCGGGAGCTGCCCGCACTTCTCTCAAAAGACTGGCGACCAGTAGCTTGATGAGGGTGAGATAGCCGCCTATCGGTGGTTTTGAGGACGTGAAAAGAGCCATGCGAGGTTGCTGAGCTAAGACGAGAAAGATGCAGGAAGCAGAGAGATCGTTCAGCAGCGCGACTTCAACGCTTGGCGAGCCCGGCCCTCGGGGGCGCTGAGGAAAAGCGACAGAGGCTCTTTTGCTCGCTGATATGAGTCGTTGTACGCGATACGACAGCTGAGGTCTATTATCCAGCACGATGTACCTCCCATCCCCAACACCCAGCGCCTGGCGCCTGCAAAAACTGCCCGCCGAGCTCGTTCTGTACTCGCTACGCCATGGGATCCCACAGCGGAATCATCTGCGCAGGCGAGTGGTCGTAGATGTCCAGTAGGTGAGCTGGGATGAAGGGACGAGGGGCGCCGATCTGGTAGACGTGCTCCTGAGGGCCGGGAAGGGCGGGATGGGGAGGCGCCGAGAAGTGAGGAGAGCGAAGCAGGTCAGTTCTACAACTCTCAGGCGAGAAACAGAGCGATATCCTACATCAAACCACTCGTCGGTCATGCACCAGAACCCCTGCAAGACGAAAGAGGTGAGCAGGCTAGCCCAGCTCGGCGCTCGGCTCGGCGTTGGAGGCTTACCTTGTTGCACGCCTCTGGGCCCCAGCTGTTCTCGACTTGCCACCGCACAGTTTTGCCCGTCTCAGGATCAATGTGAACGGCCGTGAGGATCATAGCACTGTCGTTGACAGGGTCAGCTTGGCGCCATCGCTTCTCGGCGATGAACTCACTGCGTCGGTTGTCCGTCTCCGGTCGCGAGTCGATGAGCCTTGCTCAAATCGAGAGCGGTACCGAACGCGTCGCTGTAGTTGTAGAGCTTGAGGTCCATGATCCCTTCGGCCATGTTGGAGGCCTTGTCGACGTCGCAGGCTGACGGTTCGGGAAGGGTCAGCGAGGAGAGAGCGACGACGTTCAAGACGACTAACCGAACCAGACGGGGATGTCGGCCTATTTGAGGTTAAAACAATTGAGCGACAGCCCGCGAAGGTGAGCAGCGAGCACTCACTTTGATCAAATCGATCGCCACCTTCTTCAGCTCGGCGAGCTCGACGTTCAAGTTCTTGATCCTCCTCCCCCCAACCATGCCCCGGCCCTTATCAGTCTCAAATACAGTGTGTACACGCCTATCTGCTCTCGGATCGTGCATGAGAGCGAGTGTTGCGGCGAGGTTGTAGGTCGGCGTGACGTCCAAAGCGAGGAGGGAAAGTGGTGTGCGAGTGAGGGTGGTGGTGGACTTGGAGGTGGTGTTGAAGGACCAGTGGAACTAGAGTGGTGGGGAATATGCGAAGGAGCATGAAGGGAGGAGAGGGAACGAGCAAGGCAAAGAGGATTGGAAGGAGGTCAGCTCGGCGCCGAGGCGAGAGAGCGCGAAGAAAGCAGAGACGAACAACGCTCGTGGGGTTAGGAGGAGTGCCAAGCGTAATCGCAATGCAGCGGTATACCTCTTTCATCTGCAAGTTCAAAGAGGTCAGCTCTCCCTCTGCTCGCCAGGGTCGACTCGCGCCGCCGAACTCACCATCCCCGGGACTAGCTTCCTCGCACTCTCGCGAGCCTTCCTTTTGCCGACACCCTGGTTGGCCGCTTTTCCATACTCAGCTCGAAGCTCAAGCGTATACTCGCGCAGCTTGGACGTGAGGAAGACGTCGATCTGCGCCGAGTTGGCCGAGTTCCACGACTCGGGGTAGACAGAGCTTGGGACGATTCCGAAGCGCTGGATAAGAGAGCACGCCAAATCATAGTCGCCGCCATCTTGCACACTGTCCTTCATGAGCTGCTGCATGAGCCGAGACTGTAGCGGCTCGTCGAGGAGGTCGAGCATCTGCTGGAGGTAGTACTCGGCTTTCGAGTAGTGGTCCCAGAAGTGGAGGTAGGAGGCTGATAGTTGTAGGTCAGCGACATCTGCATGTGAGGTCGGGAAGAATGTTCAGCTCTGCAGGACGGAGCGAAGACACTCGGCGCTCACGGTGCTTGCGAGCGATAAAGACGCGCAGGACGTTGCAAGTAGCGAAGATCCAGCATCTGCCCGATGATTTCTGGTCGCCAACGGGCAAGCTCTTCATCTCGACCTTGTGGTTGAAGACTGTAGAGCGAGATCAGCTCAAGTTTCGCACTGCTCGGCGATGACGAAGCTGACCCATCTGGGCGTCCCGCTCGGCCTCCCTCCCCACTAATACAATCCCCATCGCTGTCCGACTCAACATAGTCTGCGCCAACCTCGCGACAGGATCCTTCTTCCTCTCTGCCTCCCATTCGGCGATTTGGTCGAGGGTGATGGCTCCTTTAAGCGGCTGAGCAGCCAGCTGAGCCCGACTGTAGGGCATTGGCTCAGGTCTACGATTATGGAAGAGTTGCACTCCGTCAACGGGCGAAGGAGGCGGAGAGATGGATCCTGAGGAAGCCGAGTCCTCCCTGCCCGAATCCGAAGCGTGCGCCGAGGAGTGGGTCTGTGGGTGCTGCAGGTCAGCGTGGGGCGCTATGATCTCGTAGCTCATCACTCACAGAGACTCGCATCTTGAGCAGACGACGCGGTCGAGCGCAAAGATGGCGAACATCTCGAAACGCTCTCCGAGGACTTGCAGACGCGCGGTGAAGACTCGGGATGCATCGGAATAGGCGTAGTCATCTGTTGTAGCGGAGGAGATACTCCAATAGAGCCTTTTGAAGCCTCAGCGTCGCCCGAGATCAGCGAAACGAGCGAAGGGCGAAGGAGGAGCGGACACAGCTGGTCAGAGCCCTCGACGGCGGCGCTGAGCTTCCGAGTAGGCTGTAGGCAACCAGAGAGCAGTAGAGGGACCTTAAGACCACTTGAAAGCGATCCCTGGACGGTGCGGCGAGTTAGGACGAGCACGGTCGAGAACGGGGAAGGAGAAGGCGCCGAGTCGCAGATCCCCTCCTTGACTTCCTTCTCTGTCCTTGTCGTTTATCTCGCGTCTTTCGCCTCGTCTGGTGCGGCGTACCGAGCTACAGAAGCATCTGCTCCTGCTCTCACGTCTCCAGCGTCCTCTCTGGTCAAGAGCTCTCAAATCCCCACGCTCGCGGCGCCCGGCACTCGCAAAAGCTTATCGCGCTTCAGCTGTAGCTCTTTACACGCCGGTGAGTCCTGCTCTCATGATTCGGAACTTCTCTCGTCTGCTTGGCCCTGGCAACACGACCGAGCACCTCCTCAAAAGCGGCCGAAGAGTATCGCCGACACGCTGAGAGCAGGCTGTCAAGCGCTGCAGTGCACCAGAAAGCCACTCAGATCGAAGACTGACATAAATATTTCTCTGCATAGATCCTTCCGTCCACTTCTCCCAATCCCCGCCGTCAGGTCCACCTCTGAAACCACCCTCTCCATCCTCGAGGACCGAATCCCTCCCGAGATCCTCAACAAGATCCTGGAGGAAGCCGTCGAGTGAGCGTTCCAAACGTGGAGAACACCCAAGACCTACAGCGCCCGCGTCCTCTGCCTAGTGTCCAAGACGCTCCTCCCCTTCGGCCAGCAAGTCCTCTTCCGCTCGGTCACGCTTCGGTTCGGCCGGTACGGGCTGCCACTCGACGAGAACGGAGAAGCGGAGGAAAGGGATCAAGAAGACGACCCCGCCATCCTCGTCACCAACGACAAGCCCTTCCGAAGCGTCGTTCATGAGCAGCCGCACCTCGGTCGACAGGTTCGCGAGCTTATCATTGAGCTCGACTGGCTGGACGACGCGCAAGCCGACTACTCGTACGTCGCCATCGCGGTGGGAGATGTTCTCTCTCGCTGCCCAGGGATAGTCCGACTCTCCTTCCAAGAGGACGGTGGAGACAAGTCACACGCCGCCGAGTCGGTGCTCAAGGTCTTCGCCGACGCGGGCAGGCAGCTGGAGGAGCTCAGCGCGCACTACTCGGAGGAGTGCTGGAAGCTTCTCACCAAGTCGTCGATGATGAAGAAGCTGGATCTCAGCATCCGCGATACTGAGGAGTCCATGGTCGAGGATTGGGACACCTCGGCGCCGCTCCCTTCCCCTCTCACCTACCTCCGCCTCCAGTAAGGCTACTCCCGCAACCACCTCATCTTCGCTCGTATCTTTGAGTCGGCACTCTCCAGCTCGACGTCTACCCTACAAGAGCTCCACATCTCCTCCACCCTCCTCACACTCCCCTCGGCGAAAGCCCTCCTCCGTCGCCTCAGCAACCTGCGCCTCCTCACCATCAACGCCAACGACTACGACAACACCCGTGAATCAGAGGAGGACCATTATCAGCGACTCTCTACCGCACTCGCCTCCTGCACGATGTCAACCCTCCGACTTTCGATGCACCCCAAGAACCCTCATCCCCCTTCCTTCTTCCCCTCTCTTCCTCGCTCCATCATCGACCTCGAGGTAAATGTGCATGTCAAGGAGACAAACATCCAGGAGTGGATCAGCAAGACCGACGATCTCAAGCTCAAGAAGCTGTATGTCATCTGGCCTATCACGACGGAGGCGGAACCGAGGCAAGCCCTCGCCGAGGCATGTGAGAAGAAGGGGATCATGCTTACGGTGCGGAGTGGTTTCTAGGAGAGGTTGTATCATTAGACTGGTAGCGGGGGGGCACTGGTAGCTATCTATTCAAACTAGTTGGGCCGTGAGAAGCGACTGAGTTCAGTGATCATGAGCGCCGAGCTCGATTCGACTTTGTTCTCGCCAGCTTAATGGCTTTCATCGAGCCTCTCCGGTTAACGCAATGATATCGGCTGTATAGGAGATGCTTCGCATACTCAGCCGCCGCAAGGACCTGAGCACCGAGATAAAGGAGAGCGCCGAGCAGCTGCCCCCTTCATGATGGCCCTAGTGGGCAGAGAACGCCGTTCTGCCGCGCAAAGAAGACCTGTACACCTCTCGCACGAGCAACTACAAAGAATGAAGACAGGCAGCGGGCCAGCGAGGTCACCGGGAGCTGCTCGGCGAGGCTCTCTCTCCCGCCCTAACTTGCTCGTTGTAACATCGTCTTTCGCCTCGCTTCGATATAAGCTACAGGAACTACGACTCGGCTCTCCTACCCTCCCTCTACAGCAGTTCCCGCCCCACGCCAGCAGCTTCCGCTCGAAACCTCCGTCTGAGCTCGCCGGACGACAGCAGGGTTTCTGCCACTCGAGCTAGAGCATAGGTGAGCCGAGACTTCCCGCTTGGACCACACCGGCTCGTCAGCTAGTCCGAGTAGTGCTCTCTGCACGCCTTCACGAGGCCTCGACAGCTCCAGCACTCGCTGCTCGTGGCCGCACAGAGCCGCTCTCCAGGGCTCACAGAGCACAGCTGACTTCTGCATCTACCTACAGACTACCCGCTACCACCGCCATGTCCCAACCTACCAAGTTTGTCGACGCACGGCCGTTACTCGAAGCTGCACTGGCGGATCTCGCGCCGGGCCAGCTCGTTCACGATGACCGAGTCTCCCTGATGGACCTCATGAGTGCTGTTGAGGTGAGCCATGCTTCTGCTGCTCTGCACGACCACAGCTGACCTCGCTCGAACCGCAGATTATGGACCCGAGGACAGACTCGTTTCTCGCGCTCAAGCAAGGCCGGGAGAAGGAGCAAGAGCTACCGCCGTTCAACCCCACACAAGAGCTGCTGCCGGAGGAGCTGCTCTGGATCCTGGATGAGGTTCTGAGGCTCGAGGTGCGTCCTTTCTCGCCGCGTCCCCGCCGACCTCGCTCGCTTCCGCTGACTTGTACCCACTCAGACCACCTTTCAAGACGGTCACCCACTCGCCAGTACTCTCTTCACATGTCACTACTTTCGCCCGGCTGCTCTCGCCGCCCTTTCCCACTCACCCGACTCGCTCGGTGATCCTCAGCGACCTTCCGGCTTTCGCGCAGTCTTGCGAGCAATGCTGCTGGGAGTGATCAAGTCGACGGAAATCATATGGGAAGAGCTCGCGAAGGGTCAGGTTTACGAGGTGAGTTCTCGCTGCACCTTCTTTCGAAGGTTTAAAGCTCACCGACCCCGCTGCAGCACGAGGACGTTCACCTCGGCATGGCATCGCTAGAGTTCAGCACTCTCCTCGCTGCGTGCTTTCCACCTGAACCTGTCTCCCGCCTCCGCATGCCTGGTCAGGTCGATCCCCCTCGTATCGTCACCGTTGATGAGGTGCTTCACGCCCTCTCCGAAGCGCTCGGCTGGGTCATGGACCGGGTCAAGGATGAGGCGCTCAAGATGGCTCTGGTGAATCGGATGACTCTGCGGATAGTGGGTCGTCTGTATTCTACGTCGTCTCGAATTGTCGCTGACCCTCGGCGCTGCAGAACCTCGTCTACGGACCTGCACTTCTCACCTCGCCGCCACACACATCGCCCGAGGTCGTCTCCTCCTACCTCGCACTCGTCACCGAATCTGTCGCTACTCTTTCAGCCACCCCACTACCCTCATTCGAGCCCTCTCCCCAACTGCTCGCTATCTTCGCCCTCGGCACAACTCCTCCACTGCCATCTCCTCAGCCACCGCGCGAGATCGCTCCGTTCCCTATCGAGCAGGCTTGGAAGTGCTTGGAGAAGCTGGCGCTGGATCTTGATTCAGCGGTGAAGCTTTGGGAGCTGTGGGCGAAGGGAGCAGGATGGAGCGAGGTTCGGGTGAGTCCGTCTCTTGGCCTCGTTAGCCGGCCGAATCTGATCCTCGACACGTCTGCAGGAATACCATGTCGCTCTGAGTCGGCGAGATATGACCCCCTACGCT
Organism: Leucosporidium creatinivorum; assembly: GCA_001600635.1. Classification (NCBI taxonomy): domain Eukaryota; kingdom Fungi; phylum Basidiomycota; class Microbotryomycetes; order Leucosporidiales; family Leucosporidiaceae; genus Leucosporidium; species Leucosporidium creatinivorum. The sequence continues at coordinate 51,138 of BCKL01000001.1, read as the reverse complement.
CGTTCGATCCAACAGGTACGTCGTCGCGAGCTCTTCACCCGAAGCTCGAGCTGACCCATCCCCGCTCGCAGACCGTCACCTGCACTTCCCGCACCCTCTTCGCTACCTCCTCAACTCTCGCTCTCTCCTCTTCCTTCTTCGACGTCCTCGCCGGCGTCCCTCCTTCGACATGGAGCACCCTCGCCGCCATCCGCGAAAGTGAAGTGAGCTGGGATGCGCCGGCGCGGAAGCTGCTCGGCTTTGCGGAACGAGTGAGCGCTCAGCTCGTCGCAAACTTGGCGATCAAGTGCCAGAATCGAGCGAGGGCAAGACGGCTGGTCGTCAAGGGCTTCAGGCAGCTTGCGCAGCTTGTCGAGGAGGTGAGTTTGGCGGAGGCGAAACCCAATTGGCGAGTTCGAGTCGCTAACCCTTCTGCTTCCAGGCCGAAGATCTACAACCTCGCTTCCAAGACACCCTGCCGCCTACGCCATCCCTCAAACTCCTTCCCACCGCCCTCCGCGCCCTCCTTCTCACTGAGCTGCTCGAAGCATTGCTCTCGGGATTCGATCTACACCTCTACGACGGCGAGGAGTGGACTCGCGTTTGGTGGGTCGCAGAACGACTTGCTGGACGGCTACAAGATGCGTTGGAGCAGCTGAGGCGGCAGGGCGAGGGAGGGCTTTACGTCGAAGCCAAGTGGCTCGAGACGAAGGGAGTGCGAGCAATGTGTCAGGCTTCGCTCCAGGTGCGTGTTCCGTCTCTCTTCTTGATGATGGGCTGCTCGCTGACCCATGCCTAATCAACAGACGTCCCTGCTCTTCCCGCCCGTCGTTCCCAAGTTCGGCTCGCCGGTCCTCGCCTTCGACTACACCGAGGATCGCGACCAACAGCGATTCGAGAAGCGCTTTGGATGGCTCAAGGGGTCTCTTGGAGCAAACGAGCTGCCGCTGGATGGCTTGGCGAGCTGGGACGAGTTCAAGGCGGACGTGACGACGCTCGGCGAGGCGAGTTCCACTTTCTCTCGGGCTTTGCTGGCTTCGCTGACGAGCTTCAATGCTCCAACAGTCTTCCAACAAAATCGATGACGCTGCTTCGCGTGCGTACCAAGATGCCGTCGCCGCCTTCACTGCCTTTGGAGCCATCCCTCTCGCCGCTCGAGGCTGTTCGAACAAGCCCGAGCATCAGCTCAAAGTAGGCTACTAGCCTTCACGTCGAATTGCCTTTCAATTTGTGTGCTGACATCGTCTCTCTTTCGCAGTGGGTGGCGTCGATTCGAAGAACCTGCTTTGCCAATAGCAACCTGCTCGGGAGTGTTGCTCGTCAAGCTTCGGCGGACTCTCCACAAGCTCGAGAGGAGGATGTGCGTCGGGATTGTCCATGGTTTCCGATCTGGGTTTAGTTGCAAGCTTTGGGGGAACGCACAACCCTTTCACTCTCAACCTTTTTTGCAACTCGGTCGTCGATTCCTCGCAGCTTACATCGTCGTCGTCGCTTGGCGAATCATCCCAGTGCAAGGGAAAAGCGGGAAGGCGTCGTCAGAGAATAAGGATGCATCTGCATTACACGGGAAGACTACTACTCGTCGCAAGCGAATCCGGAGGCTCGGCGAAGGGGTGTGTTGAGCCGAGGAAGACTTTCTAGGCTCCATCAGCGACGATGACCCGGTTTCAAGCACCCGACATCTCTATCACTCGACGGATAGAGCCTGACGCCCTTTGCATTACCACCGACGGGAGCTGTCGACTCCGATCTGGCGCCGAGAGCCGAGCCAGCCACGCCTTCCCGTCGCCCTCTTTGGCTGCTCAGCTCGCCTCGCTGTCGACGGGAGGGGCTGTAGCCTTGTATGCGAGCAAAGGAGAGCTGTTGGCCAACAGCTGCAGACGCGTACAGATCGAACGCGAGATGTGGAATGTACCCCGCGACGTGCCTTCTCCCTGCCTTTCATTCGCTCCAAAGGCGGCAAGGCGGCTGCCCTCCTTGCTTTTGCGTGTGTTCTGTGGCTTTAATTCTCTTGGTCCGAGGCTGCTGGTGACCCACAGCTCTTGTTCGCTCTTTCTCTCCTTCCTTCACCTCTTTCCCCACTTTCTCCTCCTTCACCTCTTGTCTTTCTCGCTCAACATGCTCTCTTCGCTGGCGCTGGTCGCCTTGCTCACCGCGTCTTCGGCCGATGCTTTCTGGCGTTTGTGAGTGCTCGTTTGTCCAGACAGAGTATCCCCGGCTGCTCTGGTGCAGCTGAGAGGCGGCTGCTAACCTTCGGCTCTCCTTCTCCAGGCCTTGTGCTCAGCCGCTCATCATTGAGCGAGCAGATCCCATCGTCAGCCCCGGCAGTATCTCTGGTCATGTTCACGCCGTCTCTGGAGGATCCAACTTTGCTCTCAGCAATACCTTTGAGCAGATGAGGGCCAGCGAGTGCACGAGGTGAGTCGTCGGCCGAGAGCGAGCGCGCCGAGGACAAGGTTGACTGATTTGAACCTCTGTCTACAGCTGCCTCGTCAAGCAGGATATGTCGGCTTACTGGACACCTCAGGTCAGACCTTTCGCTTCTTGAACGACGCCGCTCTCACTCGGGTCTCGCTCGGCGCCGAGCTCGACGACCATTCGACTTACGCTCTCCTCCCGTCGCAGATGTACTTCCAATGGGCCAACGGCTCATTCACTGATGTCGACCAAGTCGGAGGAGGACTCATCTACTACCTCCCTCGCAACCACTCCTCCGACACGACCAAAGTCCAAGCCTTCCCCGACGGTCTTCGTATCCTCACTGGCAACCCTTTCCTTCGCTCGTACAGCGGTAACGCCATGGCACAGGCTATCGGATGGAACTGCCTGGGCGCTCCCGTCTCCCAGACCCGTCAGCCGAACCTCCCTGCCTACAACTGCCCCAACGGCCTTCGCGCTGAGATTCGGTGAGTCCTTCATCGCTCTCTGCACTCGCTGTGTCGCACTCGCGCTAACATTACTTCTTGTTTGAGCTTCCCATCTTGTTATTCTGGATCTGGGGTCGACGTGAGTGCGCTCGACGCTTTCCGAGCTGCTCGGCGCTGACCTTCGATCCTTTCTCCCAGTCCGCCGACCACTTCTCGCACATGGCCTACCCCATCGGCGGCGAGTCGGGTCCTTGTCCTTCTACTCACCCTATCCGCCTGGTCACCCTATTCTACGAGGTGAGCGAGTTTGACCGACGAGCCTTCCCGGCTCGGCGCTGACCCTTCTCGCTCTCTTCGCAGATCATGTGGTCCGTTGACCCTTGGAAGGGCGTGCGCTCGCAAGCTATGAACCCTACCCGTGAGTGCGACGAGTGCGACGCCGCTGCAGAAGCGAGCGCTGACTGTTTGCGTTCTCCTGCTCGGCGTCGTTCTCTTTTCGCTCTCCCAGAGCCCTTCGTTCTCGCACAGGGTGACGCAGTGGGCACAGGCCTGCACGGCGATTTCCTTAGTAATTTTAGCCTGCCCAGCTGCCCTAGGCTGCCCCGGAATAGCTGCTGACTTGTCGTTTCCCTTTTCCTTTTCTCCGGCTCGATTTTCGCCCACTCCTCCACTTCCCTGCGTCGCGCCTTCCTCCTCAACCACCAACGCCTCTTCTACATGATTTACAGATGGCTGGGACAAGGCTGTACTCCAGGAGGCCATTGATACCTGCACCTCGGACTCGGGCGTGATTGAGTATTGTGCGCCGAGCCACCTTCGCTTCGTCGGCTTTGGCTGACGCCTCTTCGCCCGCAGGCAAGGTCTTCGACCTCTACGAGGCTGGACACACCTGCGCCAAGACCCCCGACGTCAATGAGGTCGTCCTCGGCACACTTGCGACACTGCCTGGCTGCAACCCCGTCACCTCGGGCCCGGCCAACGCTGTTCCCTGCTCCTCTTCGACTTCGCCCGCCGTCTACTCCAACACCACCGCTTACACGGGAGCAGCTCCGTACGCCCTCATCTCACTTGACGGACTCGAAGGCTCAACTGAAGCTGACTCTCGGCGTTCACCTTTCGCAGCCCTCCCGGATCGCAAGTCGTCGCCAATGCTCCCTCGGTTCTTCAATCATACGGCGCCTACACCTACCAAGACTGCTACTCGGACCTCGTCGGCGGTGTCCGTGCTCTTCCCAACGGCCTGTCAACCGTCAACAAGACCGTCGAGGCATGCATCAACGCCTGCGACGCTAAGGGATATTTCTACTGCGGTGTCCAGTACCATGGCGAATGCTGGGGAAGTAATACTCTCGGTAGCCAAAGTAGCGCCCTTGGTTACGGCTCCTGCGGCTTGACTTGCAACGACAACCCTCTTCAGGTGAGCCAAGTCGGCGCCGAGCTTTGTATATACTCCGAGCTGACCTTCTCGCCCCTCATCAGTACTGCGGAGGATCGAACCCTGCCGCCATGGAGCTCTACAAGCGTACTGGAGCTGTAAGCTGGCCTTCTTTACCATCTCGACCTTCGCCGAGCTGACCTCTGAGCTTTTGCAGGCCGCTTCTACATCGAAGGCCGTCACGACGACGACGACGACCAAGGCTTCTACTACGACCGTCTCGACCGCCAAGCCCGTCACAACTACCACCGTTGCCCAGACGTGAGTCTTTCGACCGTCGCCGAGCATCGCCGTCGCCTTCTCGTCCGCCTAGAGGGCACTGCTGACCTCCGCTATTCCTCCGCTACAGCACCGCCACAACTACCAAGGCCACTACGACCACCACCGTCTCGGCTTCGCCCTCCGCCACCGTCTCGACCAAGCTGCTCACGAGCCCCGACTGGACTTGTGAGCCTCCTCAAGCGGGTCTCGTGTACTGATGTGCACTCGGCTGACCTCTGGGACGCTCTACAGACTCCAAGTGTGCTCTTGACAATATCAACGGCGCCCGTTCGCTTCCCTACACCCTTACCAACTCGGCCAAGACGATTGAGGGCTGCCTGGCCGTCGTAAAGGCTGCAGGATACGCTGTAGCTGGTATCTCGTACGGGAATGAGTGTTATGGTGGACCTGCGTTGTCATCGGCTTCGACGACCCTCGATGCGTCTCGCTGCACCATGGCCTGCGCTGGCGATTCGACTGGAAAGACAACTTGCGGAGGCGGCAACTCGCTTGACATCTACATCTCGAAGACGGTGAGTGTCTGTCTGATGCTCGGTACCTGGAAGATGCGAGCTGTAACTGACCTTTCGCCTCTCCCTCCTCACGCTCCCTTCTCGGCGCCCGCTTGCCGCAGGTCGCTCCTCTGACGCAGCCGACGACGCCCAACTTCGCTTCTTATCGTGGATGGAGCTACACTAACTGTGAGTACTCTGCAACTCTCACAAGACGATCACCTTCGCGGCCTCCGAGCTTCGGCTGACACTCGGCGGCTGTTTTCTCTCCTCCCAGGTTACTCCGACCTCGTCAACAACGTCCGCTCGCTTCCCAAGCAGCTCACCAACTCCAACAATACAATGGAGGCCTGTTTGAACGCCTGCTCCGCCGCTGGTGCGAAGGTCTGCGGTGAGCCTAGTTTTGTCGGCGATCGCCTTCGAGCGTTTCTCTTGCGTGCAGTTGGCTGACTACAGTTATATCTCATTGCGGAAGGCGGATCTTACTACGGAGAGTGCTGGTCTTCAACTACAACAATCTCGAGCGGCTCCAGTGTCCTGCCTGCTTCGTCTTGCGGCTACCCTTGCAAGGGTGAGTCTCGGCGCCGCTCTCTTCTTTGGTCCAAGTCGCTAATTCAACCTCCCACTCCACAGGCAACCCGCTCGAGTGGTGCGGAGGCTCCGCCGCCCTCTCAGTCTACACCCTCTCCCCCGCGGTCGCCTCGACTACCGCCGCCCGAGCCCTCGTAGCCTCGACGAGCTCGGCCGCCTCATCAAGCTCGGCTGCTCCCCTCAACGCCGCTCGAACGAAGTCCACGACCACCACCACCAAGGCCGCTCTCCGCGCCGCCCGTACCATCCCCGCCAAGATCAAGGCCAAGCGCAACCAGGTCAAGCTCAAGAAGAGGGAGTTCTGAGCTCTGCGATTCTTCTGACGACGAAACGACCCTCAAAGACGAAGATGTGTATCTCTTCCTCCTTCCTAGATCCTTGTATACCTAGACCTCACTTTTTCGCGTGTAACTACGTTAAGCTGCAGCGCTTTACGCTGGCTTTTAATCATTCCTTCGGCGATGGCGAGAGGGCGAGAGCGAGTCGAGGAGCAGCTTAAGTCTCGCAGACAGCACCGCGAGGTCCTAGGTGTAGCTCAGTGGTGCGTCGAGCTGTCCGCCGCAGCTCAGAGCTCTTGCGTGACCAGCGAAGCCGAGAAGCAGAGTGGCGCTCTTCCTTCGGCGCGAGTGGCGAGGGAGTCGTTGAACGAGCTGATGCAGGGCATGGCGAGGGTTGTTGAGACTCAGTGCTTCACTTCCTCTTCTCCTGGCCCTGCAGTCAGAGTCCTTGCACGCCCAGCAGATCTCAGACCGCTCTCAGCTCCCATCCTCCCGCACCTCGGCCTTGCATGTCGAGTGGTGATCCATCATTTCCTCCTATGTACACACTAACCCAAAGCTCATACGTTGAAACCCAAACTCCTCATGCACTTGAGGTGGTTGTCGACGATCTCCTTGCACTTGGCCTGGCTGTCCGCTCCATCGTCAGCGTTAGAGCCGTATTGCAGGAAGCAGTCGTCCCGCAGCTTCTTGGTCTCGGGGCAGGCGCAGCATCTGCATTTGAGCGAGGCGGAGGTTGTAAGGTAGTACAGCGGTACAGCGTAGAAGGGGAAGCGAAAGGGCGAGGAAACAACAGTCAGCTAATGGCGCAAAGGCGAGCGGAAGCTGTACAAGACTCCAGAACGTACGGCTTGAGTCCCTCGGGGTTCAAAGGGTTCAGCTTGGGGTCTACTGCCTCCGAGTTGGTCAACGGTCGGCCGAGAGGTGACGAAGCTGGTGCAGGCGAAGGGGAGCTTCCAAAGGGCCACATTTTTGGTGTAGGAGGTGTGTAGGGGTGTAGGCGGAAAGTGCTGAAGCGAAGTAGCTTTTCTTCTGAGGAGGCTGCTGCTGAGAGACGTAAATCGAATGAAGCGTAAGAAGCAAGGAGCAGTTCGCCTTCGCCGCCTTGACCCGCGCCATCGACGGTTCGCGGGGCTTCCTATACACCAGCAGGTTCAGCAAGGCCTGCAGCAGGGTAGCTGAGGGTCTCACTAGAGCTCACAGCTGCTCGAACGGTGCAGCCAGTCCGCTCTGGAGCTCACCTCGACCGAGCTCGTCGCTTCATCTAGAATCGGCGACGCGGCGTGATTAACAGCACGATAATATGAGGTACAAGCTCGGGGCGGGTCAGACATAGTATAGCTACAGCTCTGGGTGATCAACGAGCTGGTTGGATGACAGGTAGGACTGTGACAGCCAGGTCAGCTGCTTCGCCGAGCCACCGAGGCCGTCTCGCGACCTTTACCGCTCTGCTGGACTGCACGCTGAGGTGAGCGCATCCCAGCAGCTCTGCACAATTACCAGGATCTATCACCAGCATCTCAGCCTGCCTATCGGCCTACATGACCACGTCGACCCATCGCCGAACCTCTCCTTCGCAATCAGCACAGCTCTTGCAGCTTTTCGGCCTGATCGAACCGATACAGCCAAATGCTGTGCCCTTTACAAATCGGATTTCCACCCGCGGCCCATTGGAAATAGCCCAAAAAGTCTCCTTTCCCGTCGTCTCCTCGGAGCTGCCTTCGTCGGCTTAGGGCGAGGTTGACTTCTTGCTTCCCACCACGACCGCAGACCCTGCCATGGTTCGTGGCCGTTCAGTAAGTATCTCACCACTCTCCCGAGTGACCACAGCTGACCTCGAACTCCCTACAGTCCTCCCTCTACCGCGAGGCCCCCTCCGTCGCCGCCTACTCGTCCGCCTCCACCTCTCGTATCGGACGAGTGTCAACACCAAACACTCTCTCACGTCAACCCGACCTTAAAGTCGACGACAATGAGGATCCAGGCGCATTCAACTTGGCGGATCTCAAAGCCTGCACCGAGGGACTGGACAAGGACCCGCAATTCCGCCTGGCGCAGACGGTGCTGAGTCGGTGTAGCATGGGAGCAGTGCTTGATGAGAGGCAGGTACTGGCGGATAATGTTATGGGTGAGTAGATGGAGGTACGGTGGAGGAGACGTCGAGCAGGAAGCCTGAGCTGACCTCGGCGCCGAACTGGCCGAGCAGTCTTTTCCGAGCAGATCACTACCGAGGGCAACCCTGTCGCCAACCAGAAGAACTCGGGTCGATGGTGAGTACTTCTCTGAGCTAGTCTTTACGTGACTGTTGCTGATTGCTGCATCTTTCTCGCTTTCCGCTTCGTCACCCTCGCCGAAAACCTTCTCTCTCCGACCCTCTCCCAACAGCTGGCTCTTCGCTACAACTAACGTCATTCGCATCTTTGTTGCTCGCAAGTATAACCTGGACACTTTCCAGCTCTCGCAGGTGTGTCTCGGCGATAGCTCGGCGAAAGGGGGAAGAGAGCTGACCACTTTCAACAGTCCTACCTGTACTTCTACGATCACTTGGCGAAAGCAAATTGGTTCCTCGAGCAGATGCTTGATCTCGTTGACGAGCCGATGGATTCTCGGGAGTGAGTCGGCTACTCCCGCCGCTCAGGGTTCAATCGCTGACCTTGCTCTCTCACTCCACAGCATCCAATACCTCCTCGCCAACTCGGAGACGCAAGATGGCGGTCAATACGACATGGCGGTCTCGCTGATTGAGACGTACGGCCTCATTCCTCAGACCATCTACCCCGAATCGTGGAACTCTTCGCATTCGGGCCAGCTCGACACCTTCCTCGCTTCCAAGTTGCGCGAGTACGCTGTGGAGCTGAGAACGCATCTTCTCGATTTGAGGAAGACATTGAAGCGGAAGACGGCGATGAGGGGAGCGAGGGAGTTGAAGAGTGAGCAGGTGCGTTCAGGGAGAGTTTGACCTTCGGCTTGGTGAAGCGGACCATGCTGACTCTTGTACTTTCACTCTTTGTCTAACAGATGAAGGAGGTCTACCGCATCCTCGCGACATGCTGTGGTACCCTTCCTCAGCCCAACGAGCGGGTAAGTTTCCTCACTCGGTCTTGGCTCCAGCTCTCCGAAAGCTCACCTTCGCTCTCCACAGTTCATCTGGGAGTTCATCGACGTCAAGAAACAATACCACCGCATCATCACCACACCTCTCGACTTCGCCAAGAGCCATACCGGCTACGACGCCACGGCGACCATCTCGCTCATCAACGATCCTCGGAACCCTTACGAGCGGCTCTACACGGTGCAGCGGCTTGGGAACGTTGTCGGTGGAAGGCCGATCCGCTACCTCAATCTCGAGGTTGAGGAGTTGAAGGATATTGCCGTCTCGTTGATTAAGGTGAGCTCGGCGACCGCTCGAATCTGTTCGGCGCTGACATGACGCCTCACGTTCTGCAGGCCAACATGCCCATTTGGTTCGGATGTGACGTCGGAAAAGCGTCTAATACCGCCGAGGGAATCATGGACACCAAGATCTGTACCTTTAGCTCGCCGTCGCTGGGCTTCTTCGCTCGACGCTGACCTGTCTGGCGAACAGACAACTACAGCGACGCGTTCGGCACGGCTCTCACCATGAACAAGCGGGAACGTCTCGAGACTGGCGACTCGTCGATGACACAGTGAGCTTCCCTTCAGCGCCGTCCTCATCTTCGCCGAGCGCCTTAGCTGAGCTCTGCTCGCTCCCCTTTCAGCGCCATGATGTTCACTGGAGTGCACCTCGACCCCGAGACGAAGCGCCCCGTCCGTTGGCGCGTCGAGAACTCGTGGGGACCCGAAGCTTGCAACAAGGTGCGCTCTCCTCCTTGCCTTCCTGCGCCGAGCTCGGGCTGATCCCTTCCGACGCTTCGACAGGGCTTCCTCGTCATGTCGGACGAGTGGTTCACGGAGAACGTTTTCCAGATTGTTTCTCCTCGCTCGCATGTCCCGCCTGAGCTTGTTAAGCTTTACGATACGGGCAAGGTCACCGAGCTGCCTCCGTATGACCCGATGGGCGCTCTCGCGTAGATGCTGAGGGTGAGTGGAGGGAGGTCCGGTGTGAGGGAGGTGGGAGAAAGATTGTCGTTGAGTGCTTGGGTGTAATGATGCCATTTCTATCGACCTGCATCTTGCCCGAGAGACGGGAGCTCGACATCGCCGAACTGCACTTCCCGCCCACTCCTTCTCCTCCAGCCTTGCTATCGAGCCGGAGTGCAAGCTCTTCGCTTCACAATCACCATCCCTGGCACCCTCCTCATCGCGTGCACCCCTTCATCTCTCGCAATAAGGCTGAGCCGGTCGATCTCGGCGGAGAAGCAGCGAGCCGCGCTTGGACGGAATCTGGACGCCGAGATGAATGGCAACGGAAGTGTGAGGCCGATACTGAGTAAGTATCTACAGAGGAGCAGAACGACCTGTTTGACTGCAGAAACCTTGTATCGACTGCGGAAAGGGGTCCAAGGTCCGTGCGAGAGTTGAAGAACCGGAAGATGAGCTCTGTAGGTCTACATAGCAGCCGATACTCGTTATAGACCCGAATGGGCTCCGCTTGAAGGTTGCCCCCATCGCCTTAGCAGCCCCACGTCGCCTTTCGTGCTGCTTCGCCTCTTTCACTCTCGCTCTCTGATCTTTCGCACTCTCTCAAAGCACGTACCATATCATCATGTCTACCCAAAGTACTCAGGCTTACGTCCTCGCCGGTCTGTACTCTCTACTAGCCAGCTAAAGGCCTCGCTGAACTTCCGCTCTCCGCACTCAGCCAAGGACGCTCCGTTCGTTCTCCAAGTGCTCGAGGTGAGTCTGTACAGCAGCCGTAGGATTGCAGGAATGCTGACTGTAGCCTATACTCTATCACCGCCTGCTCTCATGCACCTACTCGCCCCCCTCTCGGCTCTCTCCAATTTCCGCTCGTCTCGGCACTCGCTACAGCTCGACGAACCTCAGCCCAACGAGGTCCTAGTCGAGGTCGTCGCCTGCGGAATCTGCCACACTGACCTGGCCGTCCAGAACGGCTCGTTCCCCTCTCCTTTCCCTTCGACCGTCGGACATGAGGGATCAGGCAAGGTCGTCAAGGTCGGAAGCGCTGTGACTCGCGTCAGGGCGGGAGATGAGGTCCTTCTTTCCTTCTCCCACTGCTCTGAATGTGGATCGTGCAAGGAGGATCACCCGGCGGCATGTGATAAGTTCGGAGAGTGTGAGTTCGGTCGACGGCCTCTTTTGCGCCGAGCTGACCTTGCGAGACTTATAGACAACTTTGGACGTGTCCGCAATACTGCTGTTGGAGGCAAGGCTAGTGGAAAGAGCTCTACTGGCGAGGAGGTCGTGAGTTGAGCTTCTCGGCGCTCGGACCTCTCGGCGTTGCCTCTGCGTGTGCTGACCCCTTCTCGCATTCAGTTCGGCACCTTCTTCGGCCAATCCACCTTTGCCAAGCATGCGCTTGTCGTCGAGAATTCGGTCGTCAAGGTCCCCGCCGGAACCGACCTCGTTCAGCTCGCTCCTCTCGGCTGTGGTCTCCAGACTGGGCGAGCAGCCTCCACTCCGCCTTGCACGCACAGGAGCTGATCGCCTCCCTCCACAGAGGCGGCGCCGTGATCAACAAGCTTGCACCTGCCGCCTCCTCATCAATCCTCATCACCGGCCTCGGCGCCGTCGGCTTCGGCGCCCTCTTCGCCGCCGCTCACCTCAAGCTCGAGACCATTGTCGTCGTTGACATTGTTCCCTCTCGTCTCGAGCTCGCCAAGACGCTCGGAGCGACGCACGCCATCAATGGCATGGACAAGGATGTTGTGGAGCAGATCAAGGCGGTTACGAAGTACGGAGGAGGAGTCAACTATGCTGTCGAGTGCACGGGGAATGTTAGGGTGCTCAAGACTGCTTATGACGCTACCGCCAACCGTGGGCACGTCGTATCGTGTGGCACTCCTGGTCCTGGAAACCCTGTGCCCATCGAGTGAGTCCTCGCTGCTCGAACATGATGGGCGCCGTTCGCTGACCTCCGCTTGTCGAACAGCATCTTCGCCAACGTCATCGCTTCCAAGACCTACAGTGGACTCTCAGAGGGAGACTCCAACCCCGTCGAGTTCATCCCCTTCCTCATCGACGCAAGCCGAGCTTCTGATCCTCAACGCCGAAGTACCGAGGCTGACCCTTCTCTGCACAGTTGTTCAACAAGGGCAAGTTCCCCGTCGATAAGATCAGCAAGACGTTCAAGTTCGAGGACCTCGAGGGAGCCCTTCATGCCATGTTAGTTAGATTCGCTTCGCTTTCGCCGAGCATCTCGCTGATCATCCTCTCACCGCAGGCACTCTGGAGAGGTCATCAAGCCCATTCTTGTCATGCAGTAGAAGCTGTACGCCCATATGTGGAGCAGCAATGTCACTCTTAATCGCAGTACAGCCAGCCTTTCCTTTCGGCGAAGGTCCTTCGGCGCCGAGCTTCGGGGCTCAACGCACCCCAAGGAGCTGCAGCAAATTCGAAAGAGACTCGGAGCACGCTTTTCGATAGCCTCTCGCTTCTGTAGACCACTCACTCCAGGATCCGAATCTCAACTCTCGATTAGTCTTCGCCTTACCTCAGACTTCAAGCGAATTCGAGGCTCCTCGACCTCCAACGCTTACCTCGTCTTCTCGCTCACCTCGTTTGATCGGCTACAGCTCCTCGTCCAATCACCTACAGCTCAGCACATTCTCCTCTCCCCACTCGAAGCTACACCACTACAGCAAGAGCGCCGGGAGGGCGCGCCTCACGAGTCCAAACACTCGTCTCTCTCCTCTCCTTTCGCCTTCCTCGCCGCTCGAATCGACTACAGCAGCCATGTCAGCTCTATTGAACCCAACATTCTCCTCTACACCCTTCTTCTTCGACCGCTCGGGATCATTAGGAGGAGCTAGCTTTGAGAGTGGGAGCGAGATGGAGGGGGAGGCTTGGAGGGGGGGCAATGCTACAGGCGGAGGAGGCGTTGGGGTGAGTACGATGGTGCGGTACAGCTGGTGGTGCGGTGGACGCTGTATGGCGTTAGAAGGAGAGGACGGCGGAGGCGCTCACTCGTGACTTGCTCGCGGCGCTTGAAGCGTCGGGAGCTGCGCGATGAGGTGCGGTCTTCTTGCTCTTGTACAACAGCGTTTTACTGGGTACGCTAGTCTTGCTGTTGCTCACTCGAAGCAGCAGGACAGCACGCTCGGTGAGCGGGGGAGTTGCGGCCGCTCGCCTGCTTCGGCGATGCAGAGGCTGCAACCTTCAGCTCATGTACGCTTGACGTGCAAACCGAGCAAGGTCTACCGTGCGGAGACCAATTACGTCCCCAAAGGGCGGCCGGGGCCAAGCCGAAGCACCGAGGCAGACGCGTCTTTCTCACTCATACGGCTCGGCGCAGAGAGCAGCTGTGCTGGGTCGAATGATGTAGAACGAGTGATCAGCTCTGTCCGCGAATTACTGCGACCGAGCGCCTGCCCTCAGCCACATTCCGGCGCTGACCGCTCCTCCTCAACTCTCCTCTTCGCAGATCCATTCGATGCCACGAGTATCCTACTACTTCCCAAAAGGCGTCGGAGAGTACCACTTTGGGGTATGTAGACCTTTCCTCGCAGCATAGAGCTTCTCCGCTGACCTCCCACCCGCATCCTTCTCCTTCTGCTCTCGTCCCCTCAACCTTCGCCCTTTCTCACCCTTCCTCGACTTCCATCGCGACACCTACATCTACTCCTCTCACTCTCGATGATCACGCACAACAGGAACGACACCCGATGAAGCCTCATCGCCTGACCCTCACCAACCACCTCGTCGTCGGCTACGGCCTGCACAAGAAGATGGACATGTACAACCCTCGAGCGGCGACCAAGGAGGAGCTGGAAGCGTTCCACGACGAGGACTACATCGACTTCCTGCAACGGTGAGCTTTGGATCTCGACTCAAGATCAGGCCGCTCGGCGCAGACGCGAGGCAGCAGGGCATCGCTTTGAAGCCATCTGCGACGGCTCGAATCCTTCTCCTAAGTCAAATCTAACTCCTCCTCTCCCTCGCCACCTGCAGAGTCACCCCCGAGAACGTCCGTTCTTTCACCTCGGTCCTCTCCTCCTTTAACGTCGGCGACGACTGCCCCATCTTCAGCGACATGTGGGACTACTGTCGACAGTACGCCGGTGCCTCGCTCATGGCCGCCAGGAAGCTCGTCGCTGGAACTACCGATATCGCCATCAACTGGACGGGAGGGCTGCATCATGCCAAGAAGGCCGAGGCGAGCGGCTTCTGCTACATCAACGACATCGTGTTGGCCATCTTGGAGTTGTTGAGGTATGTTGATGAGCTTCCTTGACCTCTGTGATCGACCGCTGATCCTTCGCTTGCCTACAGGGTCCACGCTCGAGTACTCTACATCGACATCGACATTCATCATGGCGATGGGGTACAAGAGGCCTTCTACAACTCCAACAGGGTCATGTCGGTGAGTTTCCACAAGTACTCAGCGGATTTTTTCCCTGGTACAGGACACATCGACGAGGTCGGCCACTCGCTGGGCAAGTACTTCAGCCTCAACATCCCCCTCCAAGACGGCATCGACAACGAGTCCTACGTCGCCCTCTTCAAGAGCATCATGGAGCCCACCATCGCCACCTTCCAACCCTCGTCCATCGTCCTCCAGTGCGGCGCCGACTCGCTCGGCTGCGATCGCCTCGGGTGCTTCAACCTCTCCATCGCGGCGCATGGCGAGTGCGTTCGCTTCATCAAGTCGTTCGGCCTTCCTCTCCTCGTCGTCGGCGGAGGAGGATACACCATCAAGAACGTCTCGCGCTGCTGGACCTACGAGACGGCCGTCCTTCTCGACTTGCACCAATCGCTACCGAGCTCGCTCCCTCACACCGCCTACGACGACTTCTTCGCGCCCGACTGGAAGCTACATCCGGACCTCGCCGCGGGTCGCAATCGCGTGGAAAATCTCAACACACGCAAGGGACTGGAGAGGATCCGAGTGGGCGTACTGGAGAGGCTGCGCTACATGCACGGCGCGCCGAGCGTCGGGATGGTCGAGATCCCGCCGGGCTTGGCGCCTTGGATGCTCGAGGAGGAGGAAGCCGAGGAGGGAGAAGGGGGCGCTGAGGGAAGGGAGGATGGGCATAAGGCGAATGGGGAGTGGTATGACGGGGATAGGGATCGGGAGGGTGATGGAGCGGGGGTTTGGGGAGCGGTGCCGGCCATGTCGGGAGGGCGGGAGAAGAGGGCAGCCGCCATCTCTGCGAGCTCGGCGTTGCTCAACGGCGCGGCGACCGACTGGGGCGAGCGAGAACGACCCATCACCACTACCACACCTCGACCACGCATCACCGCTTCCGCCAACTCTCGCCTCACGCCCTCCTCCAACGCCGCGGGCCCGTCCCCCGGCGCCCTCGCTTCTGCCGCTCTCGCTGCTTCGGCAGGCGCCAAGAAACGGAGGAAGGCCACCACGTCAACGCCGACGACCGCAGGACCAGCAAGGAAAGGCAAGGTCGCCCTCGAAGGATCAGCGATGCCTCCGCCTGCGCCACCCGTCCCGCCGAGGGGCTTGAGGATGGATGAGGGAGGCGCCGAGGATGAGATGGGAGGTGAGGCGATGGAGGAGTGAGATGGAGCTGTAGTAAGTGAGGTGTAACAGTAGCCTTGTTGTAGTTTGTCATCACTTTCTAGCACGACCGAGCCGTCTTGCTTCTCGGCGAGCTCAGCTTGTGAGATCGGGTGGCCGTGGAGAGCAGAAGAGTGAAGAAACGCTTTTCTGCAGGTCACCAGTGTCTGCTACTTGACTTGGGAGCGGCTTGCTCTCGGTTCGAGCAACCTCGCCTCGGCGAGCTCGAGCAAGTCGAAAGTCGACTTCCGCCTCTCTCCTTCCTCCCACATCTTTGCCTCGTCGTCTCGTCACAAGATGCTCGCCTCGTTGATCGCTCTACTCGCCTACAGCGCTCTCACCCTGGCCCAGCCTCAACACTGGAGGAACAACCACTCTTCCTCGGGGTCGACCGCCGAGAACTGGAGCTCGGCGACCTCTTCGATCACCGCTTTGCCGGCCCCCGTGCCTACGAGTAGCTCGCCCAACTCAACTGGTGGAGGAGACGACTACGCCACTGGTCTCATCGCAGCTTTGCACGCCAACAAGTGAGTCTGCGGAGCCGACGCCGAGCGAGCGAGGCGACCTGACACTCCTCGGCCTGCTCCAACAGCTTCACCGTGCTCGCTGGTATCGTCGGCAACTCGAGTGGTACTATTTCTGGACTACTTCAGGGTGCCAACAAGACTTGTAGGTCTCTTCATCGTTGCTGGGAAGCGATCGCCGAGCGAGAGCTGAGCTGACCTCTGCTTTCGGCGCTCGGCGATGTACAGTGTTCGCTCCCTCGGACGCGGTATATACTGAGTGAGCGGTCATGAGGCGACCGGTCGACTAACACCGTCTCCACTGGCCCACAGGCCCTCAACTCGCTCGCTTCGACCGCCTCTTCGCTCGGCTTCACCATCGACTCGACCGATCCGGCGACTCTGAACGCTCTCCTAAGCTACCACATCGTCCCTCGTCCCCTCGATCCCGCTGGAATGTTTGAGGAGGAGCCTAGCATCGTAGAGACCGAGTTGACCGATCCTCGCTGGGTTCAGCTTCGTGAGTTTGAACCGAGCCGAGCAGGAGAGGGTGCTCGGCGAGGGGTCAGAAAGACAGAAGCTGATCTTCTCCACCTCTCACACTGTTCCTTCACCTCTTCGACACTTTTCGCCCCTCCCCTCCACTGATCTACAGCCAACTCGGCGGCTCAAGTCTTCGTCCTTCTCCCGACTTCTCCTCCTTCCGAGCAGTTTGTCGTCCAGCGCGACCTCGTCAACACGACTACCATCTCCTCATTCCCCTACGAGAATCTCGTTGTCCGTCGCATCGACTCCGTGCTGATGTGAGTCGCTACCTTTCGCTTCCCTCCTGAGCTCGGCGATCGCTGACCTCGCTCTCCCACTCCAACTCGCAGCCGGCCGCCTTCGCTCTCCACTGTCCTCGGCGTTCCTACTCCCGAGGTCAACCTCACTGCTTTTGAAAACGCTCAGCCCTCCGAGCTTTCGACCCTCGTCAACTCGACCGGCATCACTCTCTTTGCGCCGACCAACGAGGCCATCACCCTTGCCCTCTCTTCGGGAGAACTTACCAACCACACTCGCGCTGAGGTCGTCAACGTCGTCGCTAATCACTTTGTGCAGCCTGGTACCGTGGTGAGCTCTCATATCTACCGAGTCTCTTGGACTCGGAGCAGTGGACGAGTGAGCGCCGAGCTGACTCTCCTTCTCCTCACCCTCTACAGCTCTACACTACCAATCTCACCGAGGGAGCTTCTACCACCTCCGCTTCGGGTCAAAAGCTCAGCTTCATCAACAACAGCACTGGTGAGCCTCTCTCTTTCTCTTGCGAGGAGTTCGGCGACAAGAGCTGATCATCGCTCTCCGCTCCTCCCCTCCATTCCCCCTCTTGGAAGGACGCTTCGTCGTCTCGAATGGCACTACTGCTCGCGTGGTGCGCGAGAACATTATCGTTTCGTGAGTGGCCGCCGTCCCTGCTCCCCTCTCACTTGAAGGGCGAAAGCTGACCTTCTCCTGCTTACTCACAGCAACGGCGTGGTGCACGTGATCGACACCGTTCTCTTCAACACGGCTGGTGATGTCAGTGGGTGAGTCTCAATCTTTCAGCTCCTCCTCCCCGCTCCGTCGCTCGGCGCTGAATCTCGGCGCTGCCTCTCGCCTCCTCGAATAGAGTCCCCTCGGTTCCCTCGACCTCCAGCGTCATCGGATACGTCACCACTGCCGTCGTCGCCACCTCATCCCTCCCCAGTACCACCACGGAGAGCTCCCTCACTTCCTCGCTCGCCTCCGAGACCTCGACCGGCACCGTCTCCTCGCTCGTCTCCACGGCTAGCGGCATTTTCAGCTCCCTCACTAGCGAGGTCGGATCTGCGATCCCCACCAGGAGGATCAGGCGCTCGAGGCTCGCTCCTCTTATGGCCTGAGAGTCGTCTGGCTCGGCGCCGAGGAAGAAGGAAGAGTAAGCTGAGGCTTAATAGGGCGTTTCATATTGATGAACTTAGCTCGTCAGTTGCTTAATGGATAGGGTGGCTCCTGCTATCGTCTCCTTGAGGAGCCTCCGAGTAGCGAAACCTCAAAAGCGCAGAGCGAAGGGCGAACTCGGCCATCAGACTCGCGCCGAGAAGTTGAACACCGCGCTTTGCTGCTCCCGCGAGCGTTGAGTGAGATGATAGCTCTATTTACAGTTCTCTCCCTTCACTCCCATCTCCACCTATCCTTCTCCAGCACCACACCTGCCTTCCGAGCCGTCTCCAACGCCGCCGTCCAATCCTTCTCCGACCATAGTCCGCCCATGGGTCCGCCGAACGTAATCGTGTATAGATTGGGGCACCGTCCAGAAGCGATAAAAGCCGCCAGATCCGAAGGCATGACTGGCACGATGCTCAGGCGAAGAGATTGGAGGGAAATGGGGAGTTGTTGAAGGAGCGTCGAGTCGAGGTAAGTCGCCTTATCCGAGTCCTCGCCGGAGCAGTAATCAAAGTATTCTTGGAAGGAATGAGAGAGGTGTACATGCCGGAGATGAGGGCTGCCTGCACCAACATTGCGGAAAATGATGGGGAGGATGGTCGCCGAAGCTTGGAAGCCCTCCAGCTGGACGCGGAGGGAGGTGAGGGCGGTGAACTGGGAGAGTCGCGGGCAGAGGTCGGAGTGGCGTTCATTCTGAACAGGGAGCTCGAGCGTATGTAGCGATTGGAGCGAGCTCTTGAGCATGGCGAAGAGGTCGTTCGGATGGAGGTCGGGAGATTTCAAGCGAAGGACCTCAAGGCGAAATGGGAAGTGGGGACCCACCCTCAGCTTGGTGGAAGGCTCATCTCCGCAATGATCAGCAAGGGTGAGGGAACGGAGGGCGGGAAGGAGCTGAAGGAAACGCATGCATGCGCCGCCGGAGTAGGGGAGGGTGACCGTTTCCAGCTTCGATTGGGGGCCCAGTCCATCGCTTGCTGACAGTGCGACCTTCTCCATGTTGTAGGTAAAAGCGAAGTGAAATGCCGAGGGCATGCGGAACGCCGTGGCGTTGCGACAGCTTCGGAGGAGGTGCTTGACGATGGGCGGCAGCATGTCCTCCGGGGCGGCGTGCTCCGATTCCGCCCGGATGGTGATGGTCTCGACGAGGTCCGATATCCGAGTGTACCGACGGAGGCAGCGACACAGAGCATCGTCGGCGTTGTATAGCCAGCAGTCGGCGCTCGTGACCGAGACATGGTCTTCTTCCTCCGGGGCGTATTCGTAGGCTTCCGACATGTCCTCGCGCAGAGTGACGGTTACATGGCGATATAGATAGAGCCGGGCGACTGGGAGGATGGTTTTGGAGGTGCGGCAGAGGAGGGCGAGGGCGCTGGGAGGGGTTTGAAGGAGGATGTCGTTTAGGAGCTCATTGGGGAGGGAGGAGAGCATGTTGGCGGGTATAAGGCGGTACTGTAGTGGGAATAGGTCAGTTCAGAGTATCTGTCGGTACAGTCGCGAGCTGTACTAACCCAGGAGGTGGTTTAGAGCTGTCCAAACTTGAAGCAGAGCGCCGAGCTCGCGCACAGGGGAAGTAAAGCTGCCGGCGAGAGCCTGGGTGAGCGCACTGCTCCGCAAGCCGAGTAAAAGGGATGCATGTCACCTTCGAAGGCGAGAAAAAGTCGAGTACGAGTCCACGAACCGCGCACGGACTGCGACGCCCGTCGAATGAGCTTGCCGGCGAGCTTTGAAGGCGAGGCGGGTAGTATAGTACAGCTCAGCAGGACAAGATAGTCCTACTAGTACTTTCGGCGATCTCGGAGCTGAGAGACTAGTCCCGACGAGGTAGCGGAAGGAGCAAGAAAGGCCAAGTCGAAGCGATTCGCTGGTTGAGCTCTGACTACATCTTTGGCTCGTCTCGGCTACTTCGAATCGCCTACAGGATACGACACTACAGAAGGACTTGGACGTGCTCTACTAAGCATTACCGCCGGACCAGCTCTCACTCAGCTTCCGACCGCTCTCGTCGCCCCCGCTGGAATCGCTGGACACGGGCTCTGGGGACTAAGACGAAGCTGCGAAGCACGACAGCGACGACTTCAGCAAGCTGAGGTGAGCTTTCTCTCCGCTATAGACTGCTCGCAGCTATAGAAAGATCGGCAAACGCGAGAATGACGAGGCGGAACGCGTTGGCCCCGTTCTGAGGGCTGTAGGGAGATCGATGGAACGCTCGAAATCGCAGCAGTGCAAGCATGTAGCTCGATGTACATTCGAGTATCCTGCTGACACTCATCTCCCATTTTGCAGCTCCGTTCGGCGATATCGGCGCAGAGGAAGCTCGCTTCGGAGTCTCTGCTTGCTCAACAACCTCGTGGTGAGCCTATGCCGGTACATCGGGAAGAATCTCAACCGACTGGTTCCGCTCTTCCAGCCGCAAAGACCCTCCCCTCCTCCCACCGCCATCGCCGACATGCTCTCCCTACACTCCTCAGCGCCATTCACGCCTTCCGCCCCAACCGCTGCCCCGGACAGCACTGAGCTACCATCACTGCCTCTGGAGCTACTTTTCGACATCCTCCGGCATGCAACACGCTCTCGAGGCGAGTTCGACTCCCCCTTCGCCGCCCGCCTGTGCCTCCTCTCGTCCTCTCTCCTCCCTTTCGCCCAACGACTTCTCTACCACACGCCCGAGGTCAATGTCTACTCGGACATCTACGACCACGGCTCTGATGAGGAAGACGAGCCGGTTTTCCACACCGCCTCGAATTGCACCCTCCTCCGCCGCACCTTGTCCGAGGCGCCTCGACTAGCCGCAATGGTGCACAAGTTCCGCCTCTCGGTCTATCCCAGCGAGACGGGACTTGAACGCGCCGACTCCGGAACGGAGCTGCTGGAGGCCGACATCGACTCCCTCTTCGCCATTCCGCTCGGCGTGACGAGCCT
Source organism: Leucosporidium creatinivorum (assembly GCA_001600635.1). Lineage (NCBI taxonomy): Eukaryota > Fungi > Basidiomycota > Microbotryomycetes > Leucosporidiales > Leucosporidiaceae > Leucosporidium > Leucosporidium creatinivorum. Next base: position 30,233 of record BCKL01000001.1, on the reverse strand, counting down.
CGAGATCCGAGGCGTTTATGATTACCCTCCTCTCTTCAGTCTGGAGCCTGTCGCGTATGCGACCTGTTACGCAAGATGGCTTGACCAGATTGAGGAGCTCAAGATGGACTACGCGGGCTCGGGATTCGACGAACTGGTCCTTCGCCTGCCCAATTTGCGCCGATTGACCCTCGGCAGTGACTACGGATGGAATCCTTGACGAACCAGAGAAACGCCCCTCATCCCGACAGCCTCCCTCACCTCCTTCACTGTGCCCAAAGTGTGTCCCTTCCTCTTCTCAGACTGCCTTCGCAACTCGACTCTCTCTCTCCGACATCTCGATATCCCTCCCTCTCTCCTCATACATCCTGAGCTAGCCGACTACTTTCCTCACTTCCCCAACCACACCTCCCTCGTGCTAAGGGCCGAAACTGGTCGCTGGCCCGTCCTTCCCGAGGACGAAGAACTGGCCTCGGCGCTCGCTCAACTTTCCTCGCTGCACACCCTCACTCTCATCAACATCCCCTACATCCCGTTGCTCCCTTCATCCATCCATACTCTACGTCTCCCCGATGCGGAGCTGGATCTAGCGGAGCTCCTTGAGTTCATCAATCGAGAGTCGACCTCTCGGCTCGGGGTGCTCGACCTCTCGGCTCGGGGTGCTCGACCTCTCGAGTAATGAGGGGCTGTGCGATGAGGGTTGGACTTGGGAGGAGCGCGATACCATACGAGCAGCGTGTAAAGCTGTTGGTCTGGTGGTGGTGGGAGTCGAGTGAATGTGGGCGTAAGATTCTGATTGCATTCCGTTGGGCGAGGCGAGGCGTTGCAGCAGCAGGAAGGAGTCGCTCGAGAGAGGCGGTTGTCGTGAGACTTCCAAGAACACTTGACTGTCTGTCTTTTTGACCGAGTGAGTCCAAGATCAGCATGAGACCGACTACGAAACGCCGAAGCCGAGAGAACGGCGCCGAAGACTGAGGCCGCTTCGCAGTGAGAATGAGTGACAACGAGCAAAGGAGATGCTCCCCACACATACAAGGAGCTCAGCCGATAGAAGCGCGAGGCGACGACCAGCGATGTAGGGAAGTCAGATGCGCAGGACCGGGAGATTCGCTGCTCTTGCTCCTACTACGTCTTGGCTCATCTCGTCTCTTCGCCTGCGCTCGACCAGGATGACTTCAGACGATTTGGGCTAGCTATACCACCTTCTTCCGCCGAATGCTCCTCGCCTGCAGCACTCCCTCGCCCTCTCTCGCGCTGCTGGACCGCCTCGTCTGAGAAACGGCCGATGGAGAGCTGCAGCGGGCATAACTGAGCGCTGAGGGACACAAAAGTGAATTGGCGATGCTAGGGCACAGCAGGTGAGTCCTAGCACTTCATTGTGAGCGGGAGCTGGGAGAATCGGAGAGGAGCAGCAGAGCAGCGGGAAGCAGGGAGAGCGCAGGGGCTGGTGCCCTACAGAAGGGTGCTGGCTGTTCCGCTGCAGTTCCTCCTTGATCGGTGCTCCGCTACAGCTGAAGCTGTAGCTGCAGGCCTGGGCGGAGGTCCCGCCGCGTCGACGAGGTCCAGCTCTGGCAGCTTGATAGCTGCTTGAGGGGATGTCTGCCGCCTGAAACGAGTCCTTTGTATTGCTATCAGATCACGGTCGCGCTGCAGCTTGACAGCAGCAGCGGAAGCAGAGCTCCTCCGCCGGCTCGCTTTGACCGGCTCGTTTCGCTGCTTGGGAGCAGTGGGGCGGGAAATCTGTCGCGTCCGAGCTGTATTAGGCCTGTATAGCGTGCTGCTTAATCAAGAGCGCGCACCGTTGGCTCGCTGCGGAGGACGGTCGCCGTGCTCGGCGCCGGAACTCGAGGACGAGTGTCCTTGCGCTTCGGCTCTGTGGGAGAGGCGGAGTAGTCCTTCACCTCGATTCAACTCTGCGTGCCACTGGGAGAAGACGTCAATACGAGCTTTCGCAGTCTGCGGACTCGGCTTCCGCGCCCGTCTACGCTTTCCTCCTTCACTCGGTTCGCCATGGGTCGAGTGCAGATAGAAGGCCTGAGGCGCGGCCTGTCGCAGTGGGGATTACCGGACTCAGTAGAGCTGGTGACCGCTGAGTCACGTCGAGCAGCTCTCGTCTCGCCTACGGACATCGAGCTGAAGGACAAACGTTCTTGAGCTGAGACCCTGCTTGGAAGAGAGGGTTCTGCTGTTCTCGGAGCACTGCAGCCTTCGCTCAAGTCACCTCAGTCCGCAGCGTCGGTACCTCGGCGCACTCTCGGCGACTATCGATTCTCGCAATCTCGCCTCGCGGAGCTCGAGAAAGGGCCGAGCGACGGGAGATGCAGTCGGCCATCGAGCGGTAAGAGCTGAAGTGCGACCTGCAGACTGCCTACCTTGCTCTTCCCTGCGAGGAAAGCTCAGACCGGAGCTTGTCCGCTTCTCGGCGTTCGAGCACGAGTTGAAGGGACTCGCGCTTCGGCATCGCAAGACTAGTGTATTACTCCCCGATTCCGCAGCAGCTGCTTGAGCGCCTCCAACTACATATCCTGACCCTCCATGCTCCTACACAGCCCGGTCAAGCCCGAGTCTGAAGGCTCTCCGCCACCTACCCTCTCGCTCGTCTTCGCCCTCTCTCGCGCTGCTGGACCTACGAGACGGCCGTCCTTCTCGACTTGCACCAATCGCTACCGAGCTCGCTCCCTCACACCGCCTACGACGACTTCTTC
>BCKL01000001.1:0-22603 GCA_001600635.1 Leucosporidium creatinivorum | reverse complement strand
TGTCTGAGAGGGAAGGTGGCGATCATGGCCGAGAGGCTGACTGATGTGATCGACTTGATGAGGTACAGGCTGCAAAGGCAATGGCGCTGTCTTAGCTCGGAAGCCGGATGCGAGACGGGCTCGGCGATGGGAGAAGAAAGGGAAAAACCCGCCGGACTCGGAAGTCTCGCGGCGCGGGGGGAGAGAGGATGTAGGAGAGTAAAGCTCACTGAGTGCGATTGAACTCCTGCGCCAATTCCCTCGTGCCTCCTCCAAAGGCGAAGCCGATCCCTCCTGAGCTCGGCGATCACTGACCTCGCTCTCCCACTCCAACTCGCAGCCCGCCACCTTCGCTCTCTACTGTTCTCGGTGTTCCTACTCCCGAGGTCAACCTCACCGCTTTTGAAAACGCTCAGCCTTCCGAGCTTTCGACCCTTGTCAACTCGACCGGCATTACGCTCTTTGCGCCGACCAACGAGGCCATCACCCTTGCCCTCTCTTCGGGGAAGCTCACCAACCACACTCGCGCTGAGGTCGTCAACGTCGTCGCTAATCACTTTGTGCAGCCTGGTACCGTGGTGAGCTCTCATATCTACCGAGTCTCTCGGAGTGGGACTAGTGGACGAGTGAGCGCCGAGCTGACTCTCCCCTCCTCACCCTCTACAGCTCTACACTACCAACCTCACCGAGGGATCCTCTACCACCTCCGCTTCTGGTCAAAAGCTCAGCTTCATTAACAACAACACTGGTGAGCCTCTCTCTTTCTCTTGCGAGGATCAGCGCCGAGAGCTGATCATCGCTCTCCGCTCCTCCCCTCCATTCCCCCTCTTCACAGGACGCTTCGTGGTCTCAAATGGCACTACCGCTCGTCTGGTCCGCGAGAACATCATGGTCTCGTGAGTCGCCGCTGCTGGTCTTGCTCCCCTCTCACTTGAAGGGCGAAAGCTGACCTTCTCCTGCTTGCTCACAGCAACGGCGTGGTGCACGTGATCGACACCGTCCTCTCTAACACGGCTGGTAATATCAGTGGGTGGGTCTCAATCTTTCAGCTCCTCCTCACCGCTCCCCCTCGCTCGGCGCTGAATCTCGGCGCTGCCTCTCGCCTCCTCGAATAGAGTCCCCTCGGCTACCTCGACTTCCAGCCCTACTGCCTCCGTCACCACCTCCGTCTTCGCCACCTCATCCTTCCCCAGCACCACCTCGGAGAGCTCCCTCACTTCCTCGCTCGCCTCCGAGACCTCGACCGGCACCGTCTCCTCGCTCGTCTCCACGGCTAGCGGCATCTTCAGCTCCCTCACTAGCGAAGTCGGGTCCGCGCTTCCTACGAGGAGGGTCAAGCGTTCGAGGCTCGCTCCTTTCTTGACCTAATAGTCGTCTGGTTCTCGGCGCCTGAAAGAGTGAGAGAAGCTAAGGCTTAGTGGGGCGCTTCATAATTGTGTCTAGTGATTGCTTAATCCAAAGGTCATAAAGCTCTTGTTTTTCTGAACACCTCAGGCGAAAAACGAAGCCAGAGAGCTGCGCGAAGCCCGAGCTTGACGATCAGACCCTCGCCGAGAAGTAGAAAACGAGCGCTTTGCTGCTCTCTATGGCGCTGATCTAGATGACAGTACACGTTAGGGCCTAAAAACTCAAATCAACTCCAAACCCTTTGTATTCAGCACCACACCTGCGCTCTTAGTCGTCTCCGCCGCCGCCGCCCACTCTTCTGCCAAACCCCTTGCGCGCACGGTGCCGCCGAGCCTTATCGTCCGCAAATCGGGGCATCGTCCAGCCCGAACAAAGTCTAACAGATCCGCCAGCGTCACTGGCCAGCTGTCCAGGTCGAGTGTGCGGATCGACGGAGGGAGTTGAAGGAGGAGCGCCGAATCGAGATAGGAAGGTGGAGTGGGCGGTCGAGGAACTGTCAAGTCATCGAGAACGCTCCCGGCGGCGAAGTCGTAGTGGTCATGTGAGAGGTGGAGGTGTAAGAGATTGGCGTTGCTCCCTCCAAGGTCGCGAAAGACGGCGGGGAGAATAATTGCCGTGAGGTCGATTCCGGAGAGGTAGAGAGTGAGGGAGGTGAGGGCGCTGAACTGGCCCATCCTCCTGCAGATGGCCGTACCAACATCGCCATAGAGCGTTAGCTCTAGCGTGCGTAGCGAGTGGAGGGAGTTGGCGAGCAGGGCGAACACGCCAGTCGGCGCGACATCGTCAGATCGAAGTCGGAACACCTCGAGGTCGAAGGGGAAGGAGGGCGGAAAGACGGTATCGTGATGCCAGAAGGAGCTGTGGGAATTGAGGACGAGGCAACGGAGGCTTGAAAGGGCTTGGAGAAGGCGCAAGCAACTGGGCCCAGAGTAGAAGAGCTCGACGTCCTCGAACTCCTCCTCCCTTACTCGTGCGCCCAGTCCCCTGACCACAGATGTTGCCAGCTTCTCCGCGTCGTATATCAGCTCCCCTCAGAGCGCTACACGGAAGCCGGTAGCGCAGCGGCAGCCTCTGAGGAGGTCCTTGATGACCGTCGGCATCAGCTCGTCGTGGGGCATCGAGCGGCCCTCCTCGCTTGCGATAGTGATGGTCTCCACGAGGTCGGCGAGTCGCAAGTATCGACGAAGGGTGCGACAAAGGGCGTCGTCGGCATTGTACCACCAATGGCGAGCGCTGGAGGCGTTCGAGAAGAAGTCGCCGTCGCCGTCCGAGCTGTCGTACTCTTCCGCTTCGGAGGCCTCCCAGCGGAACGTGATGGCAATGTCACGGTAGAACAGGGCTTGGGCGAGAGGTAGAATGGTTTGGGAGGTGCGGCAGAGGACGGCGAGGGCGCTGGGCGAAGCGTGGAGGAGGATTTGATTGAGGAGCTCGTTAGGAAGGGCGGGGGGGCATGTCGGACGGTGGGAAGCGGGTTCTACAAGAGCGCGAATCAGCTGAAGCACACTTTGCTGTACGCTCGGAAGCTGCACTCACTTGACGAGATGTAGGAGGACCTGTCGAGCGTAGAGACGAGCGCCGAAACAAGCGAGTGACGAGCTGAGGGGCATTCAACGAGTCAGTCTGCTGCCCGCACTGCAGGAAGGTATGAGAGCTCACCTTTTGCGATTCAACAGTCACGACAAGCAGCAAACGAACAGCAAACGAGCAGCAGCGACGCGTCCAAGCTCAGCGCGTCGAACTGGCGAGCTTGGAATGCGAGAGGGCTGGTCTTGTACAGCCTAGCAGGACGAGCTGATCCTATGAATACTTTAGGCGATGTTGGAGCTGAGAGACGAGTCCAATTCGAGGTAGCGGCAGGAGCGAGAAAGGCGAAGTCGAAGCGATTCGCTGCTTGAGCTCCGCCTACATCTTTGGCTCGTCTCGGCTGCTTCGAATCGCCTACATGATATCGAACAACGGTACAGCCCGCGCCTGCTCTAGCAAGCTCTACCACCGCACTAGCTCCCGCTCAGCTTTCGAGCGCCCTCTAGTCGCGCGCTCTCGAATCGCTGGAAACGAGCTGGAAGGCCTAGGACGAAGCTGCCAAGCACTACAGCAGTAGTCTACTAAGCTGAGGTGAGCTTCTCTCCCTTTATCAAGTGATCGCAGATGTAGGGAGACCGGCGCAGCGAGGACGGCAAGGAGGTTCTGCAGGCTGTAGAGAGTTCCACGGGGCGCTCGAGGTCGCAAGAGAGGAAGCAAGCAGTCTCTGCGTATATCTATACTCTCCTGCTGACGCTCATGTTCCACTTCGCAGCTCGATTCGGCGACCTCGGCGCAGAGCAAGCTCACTTCGGATACTCTAGTCGCTACGGTCAACTTCGAGGTGTATCGCTGATGAGTCACAGTCCTTTGACAGCAGTGCTAACCGCTGTCTGGTCGCAGTTCTCCCTCCTCCTCGGCCGCAATGCCCGACCCCTCGCCCTCTCCTCAGTCGGCTCTCGCCTCGCCGACAACTCAGCAGCTGCCCTCTCCCCGTCTACCCCTCGAACTCCTCGCCCTCATTATCGAGTACGCCTCCTCGGGTCTCTGACTACCTCGTCTGCGGCAGGACTGGCGCAACCGCTACCTCGTCTCCAGCCTCTGCCACCTCTGCAAAGCTCTCCTTCCTTTCGCTCAGGAGGCGCTGTATCGGGCCCCGCACCTCAAGTACATTTGGCACTGCGTCATCACTCGGACCTACGACCTCGTCAGTATCCATACGGTGGCCGGCAGCGTCGCGTTTCGGCGCACTATGTCCGAGTCGCCTCATCTTGCATCACTGGTTTCCGAGCTTCATCTCGATGTGGCTACCCACTCTGAATTCACTCCACCATATCCGGGGGAGATCAACTGCGACTCCTTGGAGGCCGAGCTTGGGTTGCTCTTCGCCTTGCCCCTCCCGCTCGTCAGCCTCACCTTCCATCACTGCGGCCGAGGCGACCCCGAGTTGATGCTAGAGCGTGTGGCGTAAGTGGTTCTTCAAGCGCCCTGGAAAGACCGGCTGGAGGAGCTCAAGATGGACCACTCCGGCGACGCTTACTGGGCGCTCCTCCAACTGCCGGCCTTCGCCGCCTCGGAGTCGGCTTCGACTGGGTCAACGCGTGGCCTGAAGAGCTTCCCAAGCTCCCAACAGCCCTGTCTTCCTTCCACATCGAGATGTCAGATGCACCGGAGACTTTCCAAGTCTTCCTCGCCGGCTCGACTCACTCTCTTCGCCGACTTTCCCTTCCTGTCAGCCACTTCGACAGCGAGGCATCGCCGACGAACTACTGGTCCCGCTTCCTCAACCTCACCTTCCTCGAACTCAATGATGTATGGGACTACGCCCCCGTACAGCAACTTCCCTCACTCGGCACCCTCCGCCTCCCTTCCTCCCTGCTCTTCACACCTTCGAGCTCCTCGACCATCCCTTCAAACCCTCCACCCTCGTCGACTACATCAAGGCCTGTCCCAACCCCCAGCTTCGGAGGCTCAAGGTCACGCACTCGACGGGCTCGCGAGGTCCTCAATGGGCGGCGACAGCGGGATATGGTTCGAGATGCGTGCGAGCTGGCTGGTGTAAAGCTAATAGAGCTGGTCTGATGGAGTGTAAAAGCGTCGGCGCATGTATTGGTGATCAGTCGAAGTGCAGTGAAGGCGAGTCTCGGTCGAGTCGTCTCTCGGCGAGCTCAGCATCAGTGAATCGAGGAGGACCGAGCTGCTTTGCGATCTCGGGAAACACTTGCAGCTTTGCCTGATGTATTGCACGTCTTCCAGTCATCGGGGCCTTCCAGCACGATGAGAGAAGCAAGCCGAGAGCCGAGTGAGCAGCGAGGTGGTCTGGTCAGCAGGCGAGCTTGGAGGTTCTAGAAGTAGCTTGGAAGCTCGCGCGAGTTCTCCAGCAAGCTTATAGTCATCAGGCGAATGCTTGCGGAGTCCCCTAAGCCGATGCGAGAAAGCCGAGGTGACTTGTTGGAGCTCGGCGCTGGGCATCGAGCGCTGGCGCGGCTCTTGGACTGCGAAAGGGGAGCTTGCTGCGCTTCAGCGCGATGCGGCAATGTAGATAGATGATCCTTGAGCTGTACACGGGTACAAACAAAGCTTCCCTGCCTTGCCGACACTCTCCACGAACGCCGAAGTTCGGTCAGTGCTTCGGATCCAGCCACCAGCTTGCGCGTACTCTCGGCAGGCGAGGGCAGCTATATTTGTAAGGCTGTAATATAAGCTGACTCGACGAGGCGGTACATAAGTAGCGAGGGCCCAGCGAGCCGGCAAAAGAGTCGGGCGAGGGAGCGCGAATTGCTGACTTAGCAAGTCATTTTGTTCTCGAACTCTCGCTTTAGGCAAGAGGAGTCATTTCTCTCGCTCCGAGTCTTGACCTCTTACCACTCGCTCGCTTTTCCCAAAGTCATTTCTACACACCTACAGCTCTCTGCTATACAAGCCTACCAAGCTACAGCACTGTCGAGTAAGTCCTTAGTGATGATCTCACCGAGCACTCAACAGACGCACTTCGCTCACTCGGGCTTTCCGCTTCCTCCCATCATCGCAGCGTTCAAATCCCTCTTTCTCAACTCGTCTCTGTACGACAATACACTCGACTGGGACGAGCACTCCCTCTACTCTTCTACAACGCCCTCTTACCACAGCGATAAGCTCCCGCAGAGCGACGACCAGGGTCACGGGTTCGCTCCCTGGGATTCGTCTCTGTTCGGCCAGGACATGTACCCTTACTCGGCGGGCGACTATGGGGGAGCAGTACCATTGGGCAAACCGCGCTCGGTAGTCCAGCAGCCGTCGTTTGGCGACGTACAGCTCTTTGGCGATGATGAGCCGCCTTTGTTCGGCGGCGCCGGCGCTGGTCCCCTCGCCTCTTCGTCGGCCAACGATCTTCCCTTGCCGGACTTGATCCCCGACTCGCCGACAGACTTTTCCCCGCCCAACACCTACTCGCTTCCCTTCTTACACTCGTCGGCCTACACCCAGCGCAACGAACGCTCCTCCTCCGTTCCCGTCCCGTCGTTCCGCAAGCCCATTCGGCGCAGGACTCAGGAATTCAAGGACCAGCAATCGTTCGTACCAACGCTGTACGGCCAACCCTCCGACTGCCTCCAGAACCCGTTCGCTCCTCCTCCTCCCCCGCCTCCCGCCTTCGCTGTGGGGAACTCGTTTAACGCGGGGGCTCGCTCGCCTTCGACCGACCATCCGCTGTCGTTGCCCGAGCAGCAAGATCTACTGGATAGAGTCAGGCGAGACCTCCATGGCGTCGACCTGGACAACATCAAAGGACCGCTCCGAGCCCTCGCCCTCTCCTCCAACCCTCCTCGTCAACCTTCGTCATTCGGTTCCAAGATCGCCGACCTTCCCCCATCGCCTCAGCACCATCCTCTCGCAGCGTTGCAGCAGCTCTCCCAGCAGCAGCAGAGGGACCAGGACGAGATGATGCGCAAGACGGTCAGCCCGCAGGAGGCCTTCCTCGATTACGAGGACGTCGACCATCGCCTGCATCCCTCCGGCGCAGCAGGATCGCCCTTCGGCGTAGGCGCTTCGCTATTCGCTCCTATCCCTCGAGCTGCGTCCCAGCCCATCGCCGCGAGGACCCCTCCCCCTCTATCGACCTCCCACTCGGCCTCCCCTTCCCGAGCTTCCTCGCCCGGCGGAGCCGTCCTTTCGACCTCACCTCACAATGCTTCCCTCCTCGGATCGGCGAGGAAGCCTCATCCGTTCGCTGTACCGCAGAACGCCGTCAGCTGGAAGGATCGTCGACAAGCGAGCGGAGATGATGGGAATGGAGAGGACGACGAGGGCTCTGAGGAGGGAGATGATGATGAGGATTCGCCGGTGGTGAAGCAGGAGGATGGCGTCGTCGGTATGAGCGATCTGAGGAATCACCAAGAGTCGAGCTCGGACGACGAGGTCGACGATGGAGGCGTGATTGGCCAATTCGACGAGGACACCAAGCCGACTCTTCCTCCTCCCTCGACTGCTACCCGCCCTACACATCTTCCTCCTCCTACCACTCCCGCCTCGACGTCCCTCTTCATCCCTCCCGCTCCCGCGCCAACCCGCAACTCCCCCTCGGCGACCGCTCACGACCACATGCGGCCCTCCGCCCGCCGAGCCCTCGACCTTCTGCACCACGTCGACGATCCCGTACCAGACGACGAGGCTGGCGAGAACGAGGAGGACGCCGACGCAGAGGGTGAGGTCGATGACGAAGTCGCTTCCCTCCCTTCTCGCTCCTCGGCTCGAGCAGGCTCGGCTCGCGCTCACACAGTCGAGAAGGAGGAGCAGGACGACGAGGACTACGTCCCCCACGCCTCTACGTCATCCATCACCGCCTCTGGCCGACCCGCCCGCTCAACAGCCGGTCAGCGCAAGCGCACTCGCTCACCCTTCGCCGACGCTGGATCCGACTCGGAGGGCTCGGACGCAGGCGACGGCGAGTCCTTCCACGCTGGCGGCGGCGGGTCAGGATCCGACTCGGACGCTCCTCGCGCTTCTACCTCCTCCTCTACGCATCGTCGTACAGCTCCAGCACCCAACAAGCGCCGTCGTCGGATCCCTCCTACCTCCTCCCTCCACTCCACCTCCTCCACCGCCATCCGCTGCCCCCACCAAAACTCGGACGGCACGACCTGCGGAGTCGTCTTCCGCCGTCCATACGATTTGGCGAGGCATAGGGAAACGATTCATGGAGAGACGGCAGAAGGCAAGGTCGCTAAGAAGGTGGAGTGGACTTGCAAGGGGTGTGGTGGGACGTTCTCGAGGAAGGATGCGTTGATTAGGCATGCGAGGATCAGGGGACATAAGAGTGGAGTCTGAGTGGTGAGCTTGCTTCTCCCTGCTTCGATGAGAGCGACGAGCTGACCTTCTCTTCTCCTCGCCGAGCAGATCCTCACCGCTCACGACGACGACGACGACGACGACGACGACGACACCCAACACACGACGCGACGATTCGGACTAGTATATACTGTACCACACCCCATCATCTTTCTAGCACCTAGCACCACTAATTCTCTGTATACCGTCGCCTTTTCGTCCCTTCGTGCTCTCTCCGTTCGCCTTGTTCCCCGTCTCTAGCATCCCCGTTCGTCTTCTACCTGTAGCTACTTTGATCAGACCTCCCTTTTTCGTGCCTCGCAGTTAGCCCTAGCAATGAGATCCTCGTGTTTGCCTTGTACCTCGCCGACGAGAGAGCGAGCGTGACAGAGGCGTGGCGCAAGCGATGAGCTGGATGGGCTTCCTCCAGCTCGAGTGTGAGGTGCGCAGTCGAAACCTCGCTGAAAGGGGTTCCCTCTTAACGAGTTCGGCGCTGATCTCTCGCCTTCGGCGGACTGCAAATTCGCTTCTCCGGCTTCTCTTCCTTCTTGCACAGCTTCGCGTCTCATCTCGCAAAACCGGCGAGTCGAACGCGAGTACTAGTAACCGAGATGCATTCCCACCAAGGCCATCTACATCTTCTCCAGAGGCTCGAGGGTCAACAGCCTCATAGCCGTCGCCAACACATCCTTAGCACTAACATACAGCCACAGCCTAGCGAGAGCAACCTCCTTCTCCTGTCCCTTAACAATGAGCGTCTCCCACGCACTCGAAATGGCATGGCACAGCCTGAAGCAGAAGGTGACAATCGTCGAGGGCTCCTGGTTCTTGAACGCCATCTTGACGACGTCGGGGTACGAGGCGATGAGGAGGATGATGTCGCGCGCCTTGGCGTCCGAGTCGGCGCCAGAGCAGAGGAGGGTGGTGTTGATCGAGGCGGCGCGCTCGGAGGGAGGGGGGAGGACCACGTCGGGGGCGTTCTTGCGCTCGACGGAGGAGAGACGGACGTGAGCGTATTGGAGGTAGGGTCCTGTGGGAGTGACGAGTCAGCGATGAGGTAAGAGAAGCACGAGTAAGGAAGCAGCGGACCCGTGTCGCCCTCGAAGGAAGTCATGCGCGACCACTCGAACTTGTAGTTGTTGATCCTGGCGAGAAGCAGAAGTCAGCGCGAGTGGCACAGCGAGACACTCGAAACCCTCACCTCTTGCCCGAAAGATCCTGAATCTTGACGGCGGTGATTCCGAGCTTGTCGGAGGTCTGCGAAGGGTCGCTTCGTCAGCTGAAGTCCCTACCTCACCTCTCACAGCACAAGTTTACCTCCTCGGGGTCATCAACAGCGTTGTACTTGGCCTCATTCTTCTTCATCTGCTCGTGCATGACGTCCTTGGACTCGTTGAGGATCTGGTCGAGGAAGACGGCCGTTCCCTTGCGAGTCGACATGCCGAGGACCATGCCGAATTGGATGTGCTCGCAGCGGTCGGCGAACTCGTACTTCATCAGGTCGAGGATCTTGTAGAGCTATTGGCGGGAAGAGGCGCCGCGGGAGGAGGGTGGTTGGGGAGGGAAGGATAGACGGGAGTGAGACAGGGCGAAGGTCAGCTTCTCTCCTCTCTCCTCGTGTGGCTAGGAAGTGAACAAGCTCACCTGAGCGTTGTGGAGCTCCTGCTGGGAGGCGACAACGTAGAGCGACTTGTCGTACTTGTACTTGTCGAACCTCTCCTTCGCGGCTCCAATATCACGAGTGATGTATACCGAGGTACCGTCCTTCTTCCTGATGATCGTCTTGCCGAGCTTGTAAGGCTCGAGGTTGATGATGAGGGCTCCCTGCGAATCCTCGACGACGCCGAGGTCCTGAAGACGCTGGACGGCGTCGGTCTGCGACTTGGTCGAGACTTGCGACTCGCCGGAGTAGATGTCGAAGTAGATGTTGAGGCGGGCGTAGGTCTCCTTGTACTTGGCGATTGAGAGATCGCGGAACTTGCGCCAGAGAGCAAGCGAGGTCTCGTCGCCTTTTGAGAGAAAAAAGAAGGGTCAGCTTCGAGGTACGAGAAGAGTGCTTGGGAAGACCGCTCACCGTTCTCCATGCCGACAAAGAACTCGCGAGCCTTGTCGTGAACGGCAGTAGCAGCAGCGGTGGCGACTCCATCCGACTCCTCGGCGCCGGTCTCGGGGTTGACCTTGGTGCCAGTCTCGGATCCATCCTTGTTGATCTTGACGTACACCTCGTACAGGTGAGTGATGGCGTCCTCGCGGAGCTTCTCGTCGTCTCCGTACTTCTCGAATCCGACAGCGAGGATACCTGTTCGGCGAGAAGGAGGTTAGCTAGGGCGAGATGGGTCAGAAACAGCGAATAGACGGACCAAACTGCTTTCCCCAATCTCCGAGGTAGTTCATCCTGACGGCGTCCCATCCGTTGGCCTCGTACAGGTTGGCGAGGAAAGCGCCGATGATGGTCGAACGAAGATGACCAGCGTGGAAGGGCTTGGCGACGTTAGGCGACGAGAAGTCGAGGATAACAGTCTTTCCAGCACCCGAAAGGTTGGTTCCGTAGCCGCCCTTCTTGAGGAGAGAGAGACCGGCGGGAGGAGCCTCGGAGTTGGGGTCGTCCTTGAGGTTCATGCGGGCGAAGGTGGGCTCAATGTCGGCGACGGCGGGGGCGAGGTAGGTGAGGGAGTTGATCTGCTCGAGGACGAGCTTTGTGAGGAGCTCGGTGTTGCAAGTGACGGAGACGAAGGGGCCGTTGGCCGAGATGCTCGAGAGGTAGGCGTCGGGTTGGAACTGTGGAGCGGGTACAGGGTCAGTGATCTACTCTGATACCTCAGATAGTACTCTCCGGAGCTCGAAGTCTCTCCAGCAGCTGCAGGCCGGATACACGAGACCTTCAGCTCCATCCGCCGCGAAACGTCGTCCGCTTGCGCCGACACCGCCGAGACAGCCTGAGAGCCCGCCGGTACCTCCAACACATGCAACTCGACCTGCTCAATCCTCCGCGCCATTCCAGCACACCCTGCCGAGCTCCTGCACACCTCGAAACCGCACTTTGCGCCCAACTTACCGCGTCGACGAGCTTCTTAGTGATCTCCTGAGGCTTTCCCTTGAGCCTGAACCTAGGAACAGCAATCAAAAAGTCTCCCGTGACATTCTTGCCCGTCTTGCCCGACTCGACACCCTCGTACGCCTGCTCGAGGGGAATCTCGAGCGTTTTGGAGAGGAAGCTGGCCGTCGCGAGCTTGAAGGCGTCGAGGGCGGCCAGCTCGGGCGAGGCGTGTGTGGGAAGGGAAGGAAGAGGAGGGAGTCCAGTAGACATGTTGCTGTAGGCTTGTAGGAAGGGCGAAGGGGCGAAAGAGCGGGGCGAAGAGGTGAAGGAGCGGAAGCTGAGCTTAGAAGGGCTGTAGCGGGGTACGAGTCGAGTAGAGCGGCCGATACGAGCGAACAAAGTGGCCACCGTCGTCGTGTAGGTAGGCAAGGAGTTGTGGGGTGAAAGCAAGCCTGGTTGACTCTGATCCGCCGGCTGGCCCAAAATCGGCGAAAGGGGTCGAGCTCCCGAACTCGTCGGTATTATCCAATATGACTGAACCATCGGGATTTTCCGAGGTCTGTGCAGGTCATTGTCTCTCTTTGCAGCCCTCTCACTCATCGCCGAACTCTCTCGCCAGCGCTTCGCTGAGCCAGCAGACGGTGGTGACCGACGCCCAACTGCTCTATATTCACGCCAGCCTCAAGTCTACGCCCTGACCCTCACACACCATGATAAGCTCCTCCCACTCCATCACCTCCTCCCGCGAGCGGATCAACTCGAGCCTCCGAAGTCCATGCTCGTCGCCGCTGATGAAGTCGACCAGGTTGAACACGTTGTAGTAAGGGTCGTCCAGCTGTAGAGTGTGCACAGATGGTGGAAGTTCGGAGGGAACGCCGCAGTGGGGCGAGAGACGAAGAGTGCCGAGAGTGGGGATGTCGGCGAGGACGGAGGCGACTTCCTGAAAGTGGAGAGGGCCACTACGAGCGTTGTCGACGATGACGTAGACAGTCTGGAGTTGTTGGAACCGCTGTAGCCCGGTGTCGAGGGAGTCGCTGTACAAGAGATGCGCCGAGACGGTGAGGTGGCGAAGCGAAGCCCTCGAGCCGGCGAGGCATTGCCAGAAGATGTCGCCGGTGCTGGACTCTTGCTCGTAGGACAGAAGGGGGACCGCAAGCTCCTCCCGAGGGTAGACCTGTTGCCTGTTGATCATCAGGTCTAAGGGGATGGAGAGCCTCTGCAGGTTGGGGAGCGCCTCGAGCAGCCTTGAGAAATGGTCGCCCGAGCACTCCATCTTGAGCTCCTCCAATTGGTCCAACCATACCGCATGAGAGCAAGCAGCTTCGGCCATGCCCTCCGTCACATCGGCGCCTTCATCGCGTCCAGGGAACGCCTCGCGGTCGTTGAGCTCGAGGCTTCGGATCCTCAGAGGGAGGGCAAACAGAAGGGCGAGCTCGGCTTTGACGGTGCCACAGGTGCGGGCGCATCGTCTGAGCGGCTCAGTAGAGACCTTGGTCCAAATGTCGAATCGGCGGACGAGCGAAGCCAGGTGAGGCGCCTCGGCGAGCGTACGGCGGAGGAGGGGGCTGTTCGACTCCGTCTTGATGATGGAAGGGCCGCGATTTCAGGCGATGGACATGAAGTCGATGTTGGGGGCACGGTAGAGTAGGTCCTGGGCGTAGGGGAGGAGGAGCTTGCTAACGAGGCAGAGGCGGGCGGCGAGTCGTCCTCGCTCCCAAGTCTCTTCGATGGCTGCAGCGCGGTCCATGATTTGGATGAGGATCTCCAGAGGGAAGGTCGATAAGCCAGAGGTGCTGGACGAAGGGAGAGTTGACGGCGAAGGGGAAGGAGGCGACATGACGGCGAAGGGGAAGGAGGCGACATGACGGCGAAGGGGAAGGAGGCGACATGGCGGCGAGGGCGAGGGCGAAGGGGAAGGTGAGCTGTAGAAGGTCAGTCGTCAGCTTCAGGGCTCTGGCTCGACGGACCGCCTCGACTGACCACGAAGTTGTGGAGAGCGAGCACAGATTCGAAGCGAGCTTGCTCTGCGCCGAGAACACGGAGGCGAGCTGTTGCGAGGGAGGCAAAGGTCAGCAAGAGCATCTAGGTGTACGACCAGCTGCTCCACTCCCTTAGAGCGACCTGCACCATCTCTTCGAGCTCTTTACAGCCTGCATCAACGCCCAACTCGTCCCGCCTTGCCCTTCTGGCTGCTGCCAGTCTCCCTACATCTACGAGCCTTGATGGCGGGAAAGAAGCTCACCATAGCTTATTGTACTGTTGCTGCAATGCTTGGCAGCTTTGTCCCAGGCCTTTCAGCTCTCCAGCTCGTTTCCAGCAAGTCGAGCGAGCGCGACGAGAGGGCGCTCGAAAGGTGAGTGAGGGCTAGTCCTGTGGTAGAGCTTCGTAGAGCACGCGCGGGTTCCCCTGTAGCTTTGTATCCTGTCCGCGATTCGAAGCAGCCGAGACGAGCCAAAGATGTAGGAGGAGCACAACCAGCGAATCGCTTCGACTTCGCCTTTCTCGCTCCTGCCGCTACCTCGTCTGGACTCGTCTCTCAGCTCCGACATCGCCGAGAGTATAATCAGGACCAGCACTACCTGCTAGGCTGTACTAGACCAGCCCTCTCTTCTCTCCAAAGCTCGCCAGCTTGACGCGCTGAGTTTGGACGCGTCGGCTGCTGCTCGGTCGCTGCTCGTTCACTGCTTGTCGTGACTGTTGAATCGTATAAGGTAAGCTTCACTATCTCCGGGTCTCCCTCCTTCGATCAGAGCAGCAGGCTGAACCTTCTACCCTCTCTCAGCTCGTCACCAGTTCAGCTCGGCGCTCTTCTCGACTCTCAAAAGGTACTACAACACCTCGCTAGGTGAGTACAGCTTCAGAGCTTACATCAAAGTGAATGCAGCTAATTCGCGCTTCCGCAGGCCCGCTCCCCACCCTCCAACATGCCCCCCTCCCTCCCGAACGAGCTCTTCAACCAAATCCTCCTTCACGCCTCGCCTAGCGCCCTCGCCATCCTCTGCCGCACCTCCAAGACCACCCTTCCTCTTGCGCGAACAAAACTTTATCGCCACATCACCATCACGTTCAGCTGGGAGGTCTCGGAAGACTTTCAGAATCACGGCGCGCCGGACAGCGACTCCGATGCCGACTCGGTCGCTTCCAGTATCAATTACTGGTGGTACAACGCCGACGAGGCTCTGTGCCACTGCCTCCGACGGTATAAACGGCTTGCCGATTTGGTCGAAACGATCACCGTCACCACCGACAGCAGAAGCAGGATCTCGAGCGATGATGGGCAGGTCCCCCGCGTCGTCAAACAGCTGTTGCGGAGCTGCCTCAACGTCCAAGAGTTCCACATGGATTTAAGGGAGGAGGTCGACTATGACATGGAGATGACGGCATCTGCAGCATCTACAGCGCTGGTCGCTCGTGAAAGGCCGCTCGACATCCGGGCGCTCACCCTCGACTACTCGGGCTACAATTGCCTACGCCTTCTCGACGTCCTCCCAGGTCTTCAAAAGCTCACCCTGAAATCCAATTCCGGGCTACATCAAGACCTCGACGGGCTCTGCCCCTCTTCCTTCGACTTTCGACTCCACACCCTCCGACTCAAATCGACCGAACTCGCGCACTACACCCTTGGTGCCCTCCTCAAGAACTCGCGTCCAACACTGCACACGCTAGAGCTCCCTGCACATGACCAAACTCGTGCCGACGTCTCCCGCCATCTTCAACATCTCAGAGCCCTCAGCTCCCTCACGCTCGCGCTTAAAGGAATCGACGAGTCGGCCAATCTCCTCCCCTCGCTCTTCCGCACACTCCGCGACAGGAACCCCAATCTCGCCCATCTTCACCTCTCTAACTGGTACATCGACTACACAACGACCTCCTACGACTTCTTCAGTACCGAGCCGTCGCCCCCACCGAAGCCGGTCTACCTCGACTCGGCGCTCCTCCTCCTCCTCCCTCGTTCCATCCAATCCCTAGAGCTCAGCATCATGCCGGTCACGCCCCAAGATCTCACGGTGCTCGTCAACTCTGGCCGACGCCCTCGGCTGAAGAGCATCAAGCTCAGCCGAACTCTAGAGGCTCGAGGGACGGAGAAGGAGTGGATAGCGGCGGTCAAGACAGCTCGCAAGGCAGGAGTCGAGCTGCATAGGTGGATAGAGCCGGTCTGGGAGGATATTTGAGGCTGCAACTAGTGCGCCTGCTCCGCGTGTGGCTCGAGAAGACAGCAAAGCGCTTGTTCCGTTCGCGGCGAAAGTTCGACCAGCCAACTCGCTCTTCGCTCGGCTCTCGAGGCTTGGCTTCTCGCTCGCGCACTTCAAGAAAACGGTATGAGCCAACGCTATGAATTAAGCAGCCGACAGACGAAGCACAATCACGAATCCCCCAGTTAGTCTTCTTCCCCTCCGAGACCCGCCCGACCCTCAAGCAAGAAGAGGAGCAAGCCTCGAGCGCTTGACTTTCCTCGTAGGAAGCGCAGATCCCACCTCGCTAGTGAGGGGGCTGGAGATGCCGCTAGCCGTGGAGACCAGCGAAGAGACGGTGCCGGTCGAGGTTTCGGAGGAGGGGGCCGAAGTAAGAGAGCTCTCCGAGGTGGTGCTGGGGAAGGATGAGGTGGCGAAGACGGAGGTGGTGACGGAGGCAGTAGGGCTGGAAGTCGAGGTAGCCGAGGGGACTCTATTCGAGGAGGCGAGAGGCAGCGCCGAGATTCAGCGCCGAGCGAGGGGGAGCGGTGAGGAGGAGCTGAAAGATTGAGACTCACCCACTGGTATTACCAGCCGTGTTGTAGAGGACGGTGTCGATCACGTGCACCACGCCGTTGCTGTGAGCAAGCAGGAGAAGGTCAGCTTTCGCCCTTCACGCGGGAGGGGAGCAAGACCAGCAGCGGCGACTTACGAAACGATAATGTTCTCGCGGACCAGACGTGCAGTAGTGCCATTCGAGACGACGAAGCGTCCTGTGGGGCGGGGGAAGAAGGGAGGCAGCAGAAAGCGATGATCAGCTCTTGTCGCCGAGCTCCTCGCAAGAGAAAAAGAGAGGCTCACCAGTGTTGTTGTTAATGAAGCTGAGCTTTTGACCACCCCCAGAGATGAACAGAGAAAGCGAAGCCTCCACTGTCTCGACACCGAAAGCCGAACTCGAGCTCGAGTCGCTCCTCCGCTTCCTCCCCTCACCTTGACCTCGTTGCTCTCGCTTCCTTTCGCCTTTCGACTCGGGATAAAAGGCTACAGGACTACTACCGCTTCCTCTATCACCTCTCACCGACTCTCTCTTCTTCTGCACCTCATCACCTCTCATTCGGCCACGTCGTCAAGCTGGAATCGACCGGTCAGAGGGAGCAAGGGACGGGCAGCCGGAACAGGTGTGCCGGAGGGCAGAGCAGCTGGAGAGATCTGACAGGGTACAGACGGTGCGCTCTAGCACTTCACTGCAGGGCGGTCGGGCCAGCGGGAGATGGAAGACGCGAAAGAGCAGCTGTCGGGGGCGGAGCGCAGGGGCTGGTGCCCTGCAGCGGAGGGTGGGAGTTCTTGCGTCATACTCGCTCCACTGATGCTCTTAAGCCTCAGCTCGCTGCAGAGCAGGCTCAACAAGCAGCTCGACGACGCATCTCTGAGGTCTTGCTTTGGCGGCTCGCGAGTGACTGCTGGAGGGGATGTCTGGGAATGTTAAATTCTGGTTTTTCTCTGCGGTGGGCTGCTGCTCGAGCCGTCGTGCTCGCGGCTGTAGCCGACGAGCAGCAGCAGCCCAGGACTCGCTCGCCCGCCCGCTTCGACCGGCTCGTTTCGCTGCTGGGGAGCAGCGGGGCGAGTGGTCTACTACTGGCGAGCGCCAGCTATCTAATAAGCTATTCGCCCGGCTCTCGGGGGTACTTTGAGTGCCGTTGAGTGAGCCCGGCGACCCCGCACTATACGCTTCGGCGCTGGGGCTCGAGAACTTCGGGTGTTGGGCTTCAGCCTCGTGAGTGATGTAGTTGCGCTGCGACACTACACTCGATAACGCGACGACCCTTGAGCTGACTGTGAGGCTCTACTTGTAGCTTGGGCGTCCGCTCGGCCTGCTCGGCGCTGACCTGTCCACGCTTTCCTGCATCGCTTGGCTCTCTAGGAGGGCTGAGCGGACTGAATCGTCGTGATAGATGGGTTTTACCGCCTGTGTACTGGGCAGCTCGTCAAGCTCTGAGTCTTGGGCCCTCAGCAGCTAAGGAGCGGAGCAGCTGTCCGGTGTCCCTCGGCGGTGGAGGGCGAGGACAAGGTTCTCGTGCTTCACTGCCTTGTTGGAGCCTTCCTGCGCTCTTGTTCTGAAGTCTAGCTGCTCTGAAAAGGGCATGCTGTGCTTCGATTTGCGCAAAACTGCATCTGTCGCCTGGCCGGCTGGGACTCGTCTCGGCGTTCACTGCTCGCTTGCTTCCCTTTGCTTTACTGTTAGTGTGATAGCAGCGCGGGATGGCTGAGGTGTGACTAGTGATGGGCTGGAAGTGAAGTTACAAACACCCTTCAGAGCTGGGGTGTGAGGCGACTGGCTCGGAGGTGGAGTGCGGGACGAGCTGTCCTGCGCTTCTCGTCGGTTTGCCAGCCATGCGAACTTCTTCTGCACTGCTTACTTGTTTGGGTCATCTCACACGATGAGAGGCCCAGCACCAGGTTGTTGGTCGGTCTCAGCTGGATCCCTCGCGCTCGGCGCCGGCTTTCGCTGCCGATGAAGGCGGCGGGGGAGGCTGCCTGATGTCAAATGTCCCATCTGAGCATTGCAGTGACGACGCGGGCGGTATATGTTTTGTCACTCCCCCTCACAGCTTGCCCAGCCTTTACGCAGGGCTTGCTGCTCGACGCTTGTCTGCCTCGCTTGGCTGCTCTGCGCAGCGGGGTGCGAGGACTAGTGCTTCCAAGCGCGAGCTGCTTTTTGCCCCTCAGTGTCAATGTGCTGTTGGGCAGCACCATCTAGCTCTTGCTGCAGCTTGCGGACCGCTCTCGCCTTTCGGAGCTCGGAGCGCGAGCGACAGCCTGCTCGTGCTTCAGCTCTGTACGTGGCCAGGACGAGCTTGCAGCAGTAACAGAGGACGCGATTTGCCTGCTCTTTTTCAATTGCAGGGCTACCACAGCACTCTCCTAGCAGCAGCTCGCTCGCGATCTCTCGGCGGCTTGTTGCAGGAACCCGACCCCGAGCGAACTCGGAGACGGATCTACTGCTTATTGGAGGAGTCGGAGGAAAAGGGAGAGCTCTCGAGGGGGCGAGTCGAGAACAGAGTATTGAGTCTTAGTTGCTGAAAGAGATGGAAGGGAAAGGGAAAGGCAATCCCGAGAGGAGGGGTGACGGAAGCGGTAAGGTAAAAGAGAGAGAGAGGGTTGAGGGAAAATCTACACAAGCTGAACGATCGATCTACTCCGGCGCGTCCACCTCATTTACCCGATCCGAGGCTAGCCGAGGCCGAGGGGGCTGGAAGGTGGAGAAGGCGGAGGAGGTGAGGGATGTAGTACAGGTCGAGGTGAAGGTGGAAGCATTGAGCAAGCGAGAGAGGAAGTGGAAGGATGAGGGAGTGAGGGAGACGGCAAGCGAGTCTTTGGAAATGAGAGAGCTCGGCGCCGAACTCGGAGATGAGACTCGGCGTCGAGCAAACGTCAGCGAGACGATCTTAGTCATCGAGAGAAGAAGAAATGGACTCAGCTTCGAGTGAGTCCGAGTCCGAGTCCGAGTCCGAGGCGTCAGACGAAGGAGTGAAAGGGCCAGTCCTTGCACTTGTAATCCCTCCACGTCGCTTGAAGTAGTCTCCTTCCCTTCTATCCCTGCCTGCAGTCCCTTCCACACATGTAACGCATCTCAAAGCAACCACACCCACCAACACGCCCTCACCAGCCTCCCTCCGCCACCTCCCTCCCGCCGAACTACTCGGACGCCTTCCTCAGCCCTCCCGCTACAATGTCCTCTCCGCAAGCCTCGCCTCCCAGGCTAGAGGGCCGACTTTTACAGACCCAGGATGGCCTCTGCGTAATCCGCGGCGATGTTCGAGCTTCGGTGAGAGCTTGAGGAGGCGTTGAGGTGAAGAGCTCGGCGCTGAGGGAGCGAAGAGATGGCTCGGTCAGTCGGGGGGGAGGCTGAGCCGTGTGATACTGTAGCTTGTCTGAGGACTTGCTTGGAGACGTAGCTGCTACTTCACTTCTGATCAGGGAGGAACTCTGCTTCCGACTTTGAAGTGAGACGCGAGCGAGAGTTGAGGTGCTCGGTTTGCCGAGGCGAATTGAGGGAGAGTCGGTAGCCTTTCTTTGCTGCTAGTCTGTTGACCAGCTTTTCTGACCGACCTGGCAATAAGAGGAGAGCGGCGCTGAGCAGTAACGAGCCGTCGCGGCTTGCCCGCCGCCGAGCGCCGAATGGAGAGCCGCGTGGCCTCTTTCCGCTTTCTGACAGGCTGAAGCAAGGCAGCGACTTCCCACGCCGCATTGAGTCGCCTAGACTGCATGCACTGAGCATCAATACTACTGTAGCGCACTGAGCGGATCATGAGAGCTCGGCGCTAATTGCAGGCGCAGGCGGTGAACTTGTGGGGCTCATGTGAAAGCTGGAGAGGCACCAACCCGTCGACCAGCAACTCTCATCTCTGAGCAATGTCACACTTCACCCAAATACGGGTCTTGAGGACGGTCTGAAGGTCAGACTTATCAACCTCCAAGCCGAGCTCGGAGCCGAGCTGATGAGACAAGCTGGGGAGCGGAAATGACAGCATACAGCGGAGCTGCTAGCAAAGAGCACACGTCATACTATGTATTGTCGCCTCGGACAACCCTGCAAAGCAAGTCGTCCCTCCTGCTTTGCCGCCTCGGCACGTCTAGCGGCTCGGCGCACTTGCTCCTCGAACAGAAACCGCCGACTATCCAGCTGGCTCACTCACCGTTTACTGGAGAGGCTTAACTTCTCATATAACCCGGCTCATGCTCAGCGGCAGCACCGTGAGAAGAGGTGCGCAAGTGCAGAAGTGAGCGGCGGAAGGGCCGAGGAGAGAGCTACTGAAAGCTGGAGCGCACAGCAGTGCGCTAGACGCTGCATTGGGCAAACACAGGGACTTGCAAGACCTGTATCCACGGTGACCAAGACCAAGGACGTCTGCACTCAGGCTTAAACACCGACAGCGAGCCCGAGTCCTCGGCGCCGAGGGCGGCAAGCTTGTGCTCTGCTTCTGCAGCAGGCCGGAGTCCTCCTCCAGCAGTAGGAGCCCAGCGCTTCGTTTCATCTGCGCAGCTGATGACCCCGCCTCCCCGTCTGAGAAGCGAGGCAAACCAGCAAGTAGAAGCGAGCGCTCGGCTTGGCGGCAAGCTGAAATACAGGTTGACCCCACAGAAGTTGAGAGGCCGGCGACGTTGTAGCAGAGCTCTATTCCCGCACCGACGACACAGTGCGCAAGCGAGACCTCTGAGAACGGCGACAGCTCCTCAGGCCGACTCGTCTAGAGAGCTGCTCGGCGAACTCTGCTAGTGACGGCGGACGACATCCAGAGAGTATTCAGGGGTTTTGAGCAAGGCGTCAATGCACCTCAGTATATCAGCCTTCCACTAGTGCTCGAAACCTGCTCCCCTGGGCGTCGCCGAGCCCCTCCTCTGCTCGGTCGTCCCGTCGCCGCCTGCCTCACCCTTGCACGGGGCTCACCTGCACCCTTGATCGGGAACTTGCACCTACTTGACTCTCTACACCGGGCTGAATCGCTGTACTCACAAGCACGACAGGCCAGCGTCCAAGAGAAGCGAGCAGGGGAAGCGAGATGCGATGCCTCGGCGAGCTGCTCTCTTGCTCTCAGGGGAAGGGCTCTATGGGCTGAGCAGAGCAGAGAGCACGAGCCGAGATCGAGCAACAGTGAGCCGAGTCAGAACAGAGAAGAAGCAGAGAAGGAGCGGTGCAGTGAAGCGGCAAGAGCGAGAAAATCGATTGGGAGGTTCGAACTTCGATTTGGGCTCGGGCTGGGCTCGTCGGGCTGTGGTGTGGTGTGGGAGCTGCATCTTGCTCGGTCGAAACGCTGAGTGACGGTGAAAAGGTGACTTGCGTCCACTAGACGGCAGAGCAGCAGAACGGCGAGCGAGGGAGCCGCTCGGCGATGAGCCTGCTTGGCAAGAGCTGTCTTCGGCGAGACTCGTCTTTCGCCAGCCTCGACACGAGTCATAGGTTACGTACCGTGCAGCTTGATCGCAACTCGGTACTCTTCATGGTCCCCAAGAGTAATGAGCAGCCGGCGAGGAGAGTCTGAGAGAGCTAGCGCCGAGAAAGGGGGTTCATTGCCAAAAACACTTCACTCCTTGATTTTAGCTTTACACGAACGATTTTGACCATGAGCAAGGAGATCACGACAAGACGGAGCGAACCGGCCTTGCCTCTTTCGCCGGGCCGAAGTCCCATCAGATGATTGTGCAGGCCTTGCGGGGACATCGAAGCTCAGCGTGTATTCTCTCATCAAACCAGAAAAGTGTCTGCATGGGGTGAAGGGAGTTGGCTCGCCTGGTCGTAGACAAGCAAGCTCAGATGAGAGCAAGTCGGGCCCCATCCTCCCGCTGAGTTGGCGTGCCATGTAGCTACATGTACACCACCCAAGTACCACCACTGCAAGCAACTTCCCTCGTAGATCTACAGCAGCACCACCCGTGCACCAGAGCACACAATGGGGTCCTTCCATCTGCTCGGCGCCAACGCGGGACGAGCGCACAAGACGTACAAGGTTGTCGCTGATGGCCAGGCGAGCATCCAATGTCGTGATATGCAACGGAGAAGATTACGGCTGTGGTGGAGGGTGTAGAGCGCGTCAATGGCGGGAAGAGAAGCGCGGCTCGAGAGCGAGGGCCGAGGACGAACCTTGAAGACACGGTGGGGAGTGTAGGGCTGAGTAGACGATGTTACATGCGATCCGTGTAGTATCCGCCTATCAACATACAGCTCAGTCAGCTGGGAGGGCCTCAGCGACGGTCAGAGCAAGACAGTACGAGACGCACCAGCTTTCCGTCGACGTGTATCGAGTGCGCGTAAGAGTTTGGAGCGTGAGGCGTGTTGCTCGGTGAGGCCCTGCAATCGAGCGAGTGGAGGCGCCGACGATGAGGCTGAGAGAGTGGGGGGCGAAAGGCCAAGGAAGTCAGCGCCCGTCGCTGTGGAACTGTATGACTAGCGAAAACGCACCTATGGTCGCTGGTGAGCTTATCCGAGGCTCCTACAGCTTCCAGAGACACACGATTCGTTCCCTAGCATCAGGAGCGACGAGCAGCTCAAGCTGAGCTGGAACGAGCCCAGTGGGTGCGCGAAGGCAGGGAAGGGGTGCAGAGGGTCGGAGGTGAGTGGAAGAAGCTGATGGGAGTGAGTGTAGCGTGTGTCGGCTGCTGGGAGGAAAGATGGTGGGCGGAGTGG